>SKCR01026844.1:0-91024 GCA_019454045.1 Zanthoxylum bungeanum | reverse complement strand
ATTATACTTGTGAAGAAATAATTTGATTTAAGGTGAGAAAGGCAAAAATCCAAATCTAAAATTACTAAGTTTTGATGATTTGATGCTTGAAGAATGTTATTGGCTTGAGTTTAATGATGAATATTTGGTTTTGAGTTAAAGAATTAGAGATTTGAGGAGTTCCCTAATTTATAAAATCCCTAAATTTGAAATTGAGATAGAGTTTATAATGGTTGTAGGAAGGTGTAATTGACGTTATGTGGTATATTTGTTATGGTTATGACTTGGTTATGTGGTGGTATTAAAGAGTGAAATTGATGCTAAGCGATGTGTTTATTGTGATTGTGGTTTGTATATTGCTGAAGAAATAGTGCATGATGTGTAATTAAAATTCTGGATCCTGGAAAGCTGGCTCACGTCGCGACGCCAAAGAGAGCATGCGTCGCGATGCGTGAAGTAGTATATGGTTACTGGATTTTTGGTGCACGTCGTGATACGCAGAGGGACTGCGTCGCGACGCCAAGAGCTGTTCTAGAATTTTTTTTAAAACCATTCTAGTTTAACCCTAAGACGTTTAGGGGCACTCTATGGGCTTTGTATAGATGAGTAACCACATGATAAGTCATACCATATGCATGAACATTTACTTTTGATTGTATATAATCTTCTCCTAAAAATCTAATGGTTTCTTTGGCATTAGATCAATGACAAGCCACTCGAATGTGACCAACACCGCATACCTGTTGGGTTTCTAAGTACTCCTAAGATCAATTTAAGCTATGAAATCAAGTGAATACATAAAGAAGAATGGCAGAATCATACTTACTTTGATTGGATTTTGAAGGTGTTGAACACAAAATTTTTTTCTTTAAGAAGTCTCCAAGCTCCTCTTTGAATGTTGATCTCCAAGCTCCAAGCCTTGATCTTTGATTCCAAGCTTTTGGGATGGTTTCCCTATCACCTTGGATGATTCCTTGTGTGTAATAGCACTTAGAAAATTTGCAACAAATTTTCTATCTTCTTCATTGAACTCTCGGCAATGAGAGCAAAAGAGAGGGAGAGTGTTTTTCTTTGTTGAAACCGTGAATGAGAGAGAATGGGAGCAAGTTTTCAAAAATTAAATAATGATATACCAAAGTTGGTATATGTCAACAACAAATCAAACTTGAGTGTTGAGAAAGTCATCATCTTTCTCACCAAATTCCATCACCAAAAAGGTGAAACAAAATGACAAGTGATGTGACTAGTGATGTGACAAGTGGGCCCCACTTGATTCAAAATCGGAGTGGGCCCGCAACACATCCCGGGCTTGGGTTCGTTAATTCCGAATTAACGAATTTTCCATTGCGACGTAATTAAATCAAATTAAATTAAATAATTATGCCAAGTAAAATTACTATTCACGTCACTCACGAATTAATTCTAAATTAATTCGTTTGCCCGAATTAAAATCCAATTTTAATTCCGCGCCGAAATCTAATTTCGTTTAATATATCGAAAATATTAATTTACCGATTAATTCTGAATTAATCGTTCTCTCTCTTCAAATAGTATTTTATCCTATATAAAATCTCTCGGGAAGCGACCTAAGAGATTCCTGGATATGTTGGCAGTAAATCCGGTTGTCGGATTATCCGAACACGTATGTACCTCGTACTACGTTTTTACCGATTTACTAGACATAGTTGGCTTCTAGCAAAACGCCATGCCTACCCAATTCTCCAGAAATATTCTTACTGGAATATTCAATCTTTATCAGGCGTAGTATACCATAGTATTGCTTATTGCGATCCAATATCGGATGTCACGTGCAAGGCCTGAGGCTAGAATAGTGTCTGCCTCGTACGAAGCATTTATCGGATCACAGGCAACTAGTCTCTTTAATCAGATAATCATGACCTTGTCATATTATTCCGATGGTTGCAACACATTAGAGAACCAGTTCTGTATCCCTGCGTGATCATTATCTCCATATGACTGAAGTGATACTTCCGTCTTGACACCACATCCAATACACTACGATTCTCAATAAACCCAGAAGAGGCGTACACAGAACCTGTTAAAATCCTAGACGAAAAAAACCAAAGCGTATTTATTGTCGCAAGTACTAGCCATGCAAATCTCAGGTTAAGACCAAATACACCTACCCTGATGCAGATTCCCATGGACACATAGTCATACTACCAATGGGATTCCGCGGGGTCTATCCAGAGCGAAGCTGCTTCCGTACCATCGGTAAACACAACCTAATATCACACTTGCATAAGTATCCAATACTTAAATATATGAGAACTATGTTGTTACGCTTCCATAACACGCACAAGTGTAATACTAGTCTATTCTGCATTATCGATGTCCAATCTCGATAATACTATGACTAGGGATATTTAATGATTAAAACGTTATGGATTGATACTGTCTCTGTTGGACAGTCATGACCAATAGCGTCACTGTTTGTAAAAGACATTGTGTTTTTTGTACAAAATTAACTATGTAATAATGAAATTGTCTTTTACCATTTAGTAATTTATATACTTTGATATATAAATGGTAAAAGTCCTTATGATTAGTTCCGGATTGAGATGATATGAGACAGTATCAATGCATAAAGGTTTAATTATTAAATATCCCTAGTCGTAGTATTATTGAGATTGGACATCGATAATACGGAATAGACTAGTATTGTACTTATGTGCATTGTGAGGGCATAACGACATAGTTCTCATTTATTTAAGTATTGGATACTTATGTAAGTGCGATAGGAGGTTGTGTTTTACCGATGGTACGGAAAACAGCTTCGCTTTGGATGGACCCCGCAGAATTCCATTAGTAGTATGTATATGTGTCTATGGGAGTCCGCTTCAGGGTTGGTGTATTTGGTCTTAACCTAAGACTTGCATCGCTAGTACTTACGACAATCGATACGCTTTGGTTTTGGCCGTCCAGGAATTTAAGAGGTTCTATGTACGCCTCTTCTTGGTTTATTGAGAATTGTAGTTTATTGGGTGTGATGTCAAGACGGAAGTATCACTTCAGACATATGGAGATGAAGATCACGCAGGGATTCAGAACTGGTTCTCTATTGTGTTGCAACCATCGGGATAATATGACAAGGTCAGGATTATCCGATTCAAAGAGACAAGTTGTTTGATATCCGATATGTACTTCGTACTGGGTAGACATTATTCCAGCCCCAGGCCTTGCACATGAACATCAGAAACTGGATCGCAATACACAATACTACGATATACTACGCCTGATATAGATCGTATATTCTATTAAGAATAATTCTGGAGAATTGGGTAGGCATGGAGCTTTGCTAGAAGCCAACCTTGTCTTGTAAATCGGTAAAAATATAGTACAAGGTACGTACGCGTTCGGATAGTCCGACGATCGGATTTACTGCCAGCATATCCATGGATCTCTTGGATCGCTTCCCGAAGATTCACCGATGACGTATGATTCGAACTTTATTAATCTGGGATTAATTACAGAGAGATTTTATCTGGGATAAAATACTATTTGAAGAGAGAGAAAGATTAATTTGGAATTAATCGATAAAATAATATATTCGATATATTAAACGAAATTAGATTTCGACGCGGAATTAAAATTGAATTTTAATTCGGGTAAACGAGTTAATTTAGAATTAATTCGTTAGTGACATGAATAGTAATTTTTCTAGGCATAATTATTTAATTACGTCGCGACGGAAGTTCGTTAATTCAGAATTAACGAAATCGAGCCCGAGAGTGTTTGCGGGCCCACTCGTATTTTGAATCGAGTGGGGCCCATAAGTCACATCGCGCGTCACCTCACTTGTCACTTTAGTGATAGATGTATTGTCACCTTTTTGGTGAGTAACTTACAATCACTATTCATGACATAAGTTGGTGAGGGCATTTAATGCCATTTTGGAGCCAAAATTTGGTGATTGACTTTTGGAAAGATATACCAAATTTTTGGTAATTGTTTTTTCATAATTCTTTTGAAAAACAAAAGTTGAAAAACACAAACTCTCTCCCTCCTCTCATGGTTGGCCGAGAGCCTCTCAATTAGTAAAGAAAAATTGTTTTTCTTCCTCCTTTGCTAGCACACTTTCAAGGATCATACAAGGTGTTAGGGAACCTTATCTTAGAGCTTGGAATCATTTAAGCTTGGAGCTTGTTCAACATCATCAATAAAATTACTTCTTGGCCGAGAGCTTCAACAAAGGAGATAAAGTTTTTTAGTTCTTCACATCCAAAGTCGACCTTTGTAAATATGATTCCGCCATACTTCTTAGTTGTATTCATTCATTTCTATGCTTAATATGATCATGAGACTAACCTAGAAACCCAACAGTCTCATATCTTGTAATCCGGAACTAATCATAAGGACTTTTACCATTTATATATTAAAGTAATCAAATTACAAAATGATAAAATGTAATTTCCATTGTCACATAGTTAATTTGTACAAAAACCACAATGTCTTTTACAAATAGTGACGCTATGGGTCATAGTTGTCCAACAATCTCCCACTTGGCCTATAGCCAGTCACTCAAGCATCTAACACCTGAACTATATACATGTCGCTCAAACTTTTACTGAGGAATAGCTTTCATCAGTGGATCTGCCATGTTGTCTTCTGATGCGACCTTCTCGATTCACATCACCACGAAGTATGATCTCGCGAATCAGATGGAAACGTCTAAGAACATTCTTGGATCGTTGATGAGACCGCGGTTCCTTAGCCTGTGCTATAGCCCTGTTATTGTCACAATACAATGGAACGGGCTCAGCTATTAACGGAAATACTCCTAATCCAATTAGGAATTTTTGAATCCAAACTGCCTCTTTTGCTGCTTCAGCTGCAGCAATATACTCCGCTTCTGTTGTTGAATCGATAATAGTCTCTTGCTTGGAAGATTTCCAACTTACTGCTCGTTGTTCAAACAAAATATGTACCCGAATTGAGACTTGCAGTCGTATTTATCGGTTTGGAAACTTACATCGGTATACCCAGTTACCTCAAGTTCTCATCTCCATAGATTAAGAAAGCATCCTTAGTTCGTCTAAGATACTTAAGGATATTCTTAACCGCTATCCAGTGATCTTCACCTGGATCGGCCTGATAGCGACTACACATGCTCAAAGCATAGGAGACATCATGTCGCGTACATATCATGGCATACATGATCGATCCGACTGCTGAGGCGAACGATATTCAACTCATGTTGTCTCTCTCATCTTGAGTTTTAGGACACATATCCTTAGATAAAATGACGCCATGTGACACTGGCAACAGTACCCTCTTAGACTGATCCATGTTGAATCTCTCCAATACTTTATCAATGTACGTACTCTGGGAGAGTCCAAACAGCTTTCTAGATCTATTCCGATAGATCTTTATTCCTAGAATAAAGGCTGCTTATCCCAGATCTTTTATGGAGAATTTTAATAAAAGCCAAGCTTTCACCGACTTTAACATGGGAATGTCATTGCCAATAAGCAATACATCATCAACGTAAAGGACAATAAATGTCAATACGCTCCCACTAATCTTCTTATGTACATAAGGATCATCCTCGCTTTGAATGAAATCATATTCTTTTATGATCTCATCAAAACGTTGGTCCCAAGAATGCGATGCTTGTTTCAATCCATAAATGGATCGATTTAACTTACAAACCTTGTTTGCAAGTCTTGGTACGACAAAACCGTCAGGCTATTGCATATAAACATCCTCCAAAAGGTTTCCGTTAAGGAAAGTGGTTTTGACATCCATCCGCCATATCTCATCATCAAAATATGCACCAATAGAAAGCATAACCCTAATGGATTTAATCATGGCAACGGGTGAAAACGTTTCATCGTAATCGACACCATGTCGTTCACGATACCCCTTCGCTACAAGCCTAGCTTTGCACGTTTGTATGTTGCCATCCATGTCAGTCTTCTTCTTGAAGACCCATTTGCAACCAATAGGCTTTACTCATTTTGGTGCATCAACCAGTGTCCAAACTTGGTTGGTGTACATGGAATCCATTTCGGACTTCATGTCCTATTGCCATAAAGAGGAATCGATATCCTGTATCGCTTCCTCATACGTAGCCGGCTCATTATCCTCAATAAGATTAATATCTACATGAGGAGAGATCAGAAATCCATACCTCTCAGGCTGTTTTCTGACTCTCTCCGACCTATGCGGTTCTTGTGTATTCGAAGATTGTGGTACAGTCTCATCCCCAATGGACTGTTCATGTTCTATTAAGGATTCTGTACCAAGAATAGTATCACTCTGATTTTCATCGAGTTCTACTTTCCTCCCACTTACCACTGCATTTAGGAATTCATTCTCAAGGAAAATAGCATGTAGAGCAACAAATACTCTGTTCTCTTGTGGGTGATAGAAGTAATATCCTTTGGTTTCCCTAGGATATCCTATAAATAGGCATTTATCAGATTTGGATTCTAGTTTGGTACCTTCCAAACGTTTGACGTATGCCCAGCAACCCCAAATCTTCAGGAATGAGAAACCCGGCTTCTTTCCTGTCCATATCTCATACGAAGTCCGTTAAACAGACTTTGACGGAACCTTATTCAAAATAAGTATTGCACTGTTCAATGCATATCCCCAGAAGGAAATAGGTAGCTCTGTGCGACTCATTATAGACCTTACCATGTCCAATAAAGTTCAGTTTCTCCGTTCGGACACACCGTTTAATTACGGTGTTCCTGGAGGAGTCCACTATGAAAGAATACCTTATTCTTTCAAGTAATCAAGAAACTAATTGCTCAAGTATTAGCCACCACGGTCCGACCATAATGTCTTAATACTTTTGCCAGTTTATTTTTCAACTTCGTGTCGAAACTCTTTGAATTTCTCAAAGGTTTCCGACTTGTGTCTCATAAGATACACATAACCATAATGTGATGCATCATCCGTAAAGGTTACGAAGTATTCATATCCACGTCTAACCTGACTAGACATGGGCCCACATACGTCACTATGAACGAGGGCTAACAGTTCGGTGGCACGTGCACCCTTTCCGCTAAAAGGTGGTTTAGGCATTTTGCATAATAAACAAGATTTACAGACGTCATATGTATTAGTATCAAATCCATCCAAGTACCCACTCTTCGAAAGTGTGGACATACATGTCTTGTTTATGTGTCCCAGACGATAATGCCACATATAAGTTTCATCTTTGTTACTTACTTTAAGCCTTTTGTTTGTTACAATATATGTTTGAGATTGATTATATTCAAAATATAAAGACCATTATTTGCATCAGCAGTGCAAATTTCCATATTATTTTTATACATAAAACACCCAGTGTTTCTAAATACAAAAATATACCCGTATTGGGCTAACATAGATACAGAACTAATATTCCTAGTCAAACTAGGTACAAAATAACAGTTTATAAGTTCAAGTGCATGCCCCGATGGCAGTTATAAAACATAAGTGCCAACGGCCAAAATGGCAACTCATGTCCCATTTCCGACGCGTAGATTAATCTCCCCTAAGGTGAGACTCTTTCTAATCTGCAGATCCTACACATCAGTACATATGTGAGTACCACAACCAGAATCAAAAATCCAATTTTTAAAACTAGTAATAGACATGTTTATTTTTATAACAAACATACATGAAGCAGGTGCCTTGCCCGCTTTGATTTCCTTCATGTGCGCCTTGTACTCGCGGTAGTCACGCTTCCAGTGACCCCACTTCCCGCACTGTAGACATATATCTTGGGATTTATCCTTAGGTTCCCAGAACCCTTTGACGATTTGGTCTTACCATTCTTCTTATGCTTCTTCTTCTTCACACCTCCAGTAGCCTTGGGCCAAGCCTCGGAGTCTGAGATGTCGAAGCGAAGTGCGCCTCGTACTTTTTACCCTTTAGAAGCTCATTTTCAGCTTATTTCATAATGGACATTAACTCTACAAGAGTATCATCTTGGTTCAACATATTATAGTTCATGATGAACCCACTCCAAGTGTCGGGGAGAGGCTGCAAGATCAAATCTATCGAAGTCTCAGCCTCGAAGACAATGCCCATCTGAGCCAGCTGCTCGATGTCAGAATCATCTGTGACACATGGTGTTTAACAGATGTACCCTCTGACATGCGAGCGCGGAAGAGCTTCTTCTGCAACTTATATCTTTGTGATCTAATATTAGATCGGTGAAGATCATGTAACTTTGCCAACATGTTATAGGGATCCAATCCCTTGTTCTGTCGACGGAATTGTTGAGTCATAGCAGTAAGCATAATGGACTGAGCAGTAGAGTTGTCATCGTTATGAGTCTTCCAAAGCTCTAGCTCAAGCAACTGATCAGGTCCAGGCTTAGGCCCTAGAGGTCTCTCTATCGTATAGATCAACTTCTCGGATCCCAGGACAATCCTGAGATTCATTTCCCAGTCAGAGTAGTTCGTGCCATTGAAGACATTCTCGCCCATGATAATGTCTTTGACACTGTTCTTTCCCGTCATTTTAACTGTGATAGTCAAACTATCCAATTAACAATGTATGGGTACAGTCTAACTGTTATAAGAAAAATAATAATATATTAGTCCAACTAATAAAAATAATTGACGAAATAATTTGAAAGCGCGTGAAGCTAAGTATTTGAACGAATTTGCAAATTCAATACTAGCCTCCCACTATTTTTCGGCGAGCCTCTAACCCTCTGTTGAGTACTCGGGAAACCTAGTTTCCTAGTGGGCTAGGATCTCGTTAAATAACACACAACCTTGACTTTGGCCAACAAGCTCTATGATATTTAACTAGGTAGATCTCTAAGATCAATTGGATCTCTTCCAATTTCTAGATCCGGTAGGTGGACCTCCAAGTCCGAAATATATATACAATATATATGCCAATATATCCAATATATTTTCCTAACATTTTTCCTCTGAATCAACTAAGCATTGGCTTTGGCACAACAAGCTTAATGATTCCAGTTAAGCGGGACTCATTGACTTTGGAAAGCTTCGTAATCGATGTTGATGGACAAGAAGTGATCTTAACTTTGGCCAACAAATCACAACTTGGACAAGACATACGATATGCAATAAAGCCTTCATGATTCAAACACATCCGCGATGGACAAAGGTCTTGACTTTGGCCAACAAACCAGTGCCAATCTTGGATCTTGAGTAAGAATCACTCAATGGAAGGAAAACGCTTAATATTTGTTGAGGGTTTTTTTTGGTAAATTGGCAACCAATTTATTATCTTTGTTAGGTTTCATCATACACCCTTAAGCATGAATTCTAAAAGTATAATAAGGCGCGGTAAATAAATTAATAATGATATGCGGATGGATATCTCACAAATTATTCCTAGAACAAATCACTCAATTTCCTCTCCCCAGCTAGCACTATTCTAACTTCTACCCAATTACATAGTACAATTAAAGAAACCTCATTTACAATGAAGGGAATTAGGTGAGAAGAGAAAGACAAAGAATTGAGAGATAAGGCTTGACACGCAGGTCCAATTTAATAAATTCTAATTTACAATAATTTCCAAAATTACCTTTTCCCTTCTAATTTCAATCTGATAGACATTATTCATTCAACATATCCATGTATTCGCACAAAGCATGTTATTCAATCAATCTAATCCAATTAATTAATCTTTGAATTAAGTGATCATCCAATGTTCAACAACGATTTGATTTGCGCGAGTCCAACTCGTTTGAGAATAAGTACTCGAAGTACGAATTCTTGAATTATATCGAACTACAATTTAAATCTAATTTAATTTGTATTCAATACTAATTCTATATTTAATTCCAAATTAAATAACTACACTTTTTAATGCACCTTTACGATTTAGATTCCAAATCTAATCTTAATGGGTCCCAAAGCCCAATTAACATCCAACGTCGTTTAATTAAAGTGTAATGGGCTTTCAATTAATTTCTTAAGGCATGGACTTTGGTTAATATGAGTCAAACCCAAATACCAAAGCCCAATTAAGGAATCACCTATTTGCTAAGAAACCAATTTAGGCCCATTAGGGCCAATTAAATATTAAAAGGTCCATTTGTTATATTTTGACTTAATGGAATGGTTTAGGCCCAATTTGGATCCAATCCAACTGTCCTAAACCAACTTGGCCCAACCAAGCCCATTAGGCCCAAATACAACATTTAAAGCCTAATTCTAAATTAAATCCAACTAATTAAATTTTAATATTCCAAATATCATGATTTAATTAATTAAAGTGTATAACATTAATTATTATCTAAATTAATATTTCCGAAATATCAATATACTTAATTAATCATGCTTATTCATCATCAATACATGTCCACATTATTGAATCAAAAATCATCTCATTTCATACTTTGATGCTCACGACATTTGTAGGGTTTTTTTTGTCCGATTCCGATTTCAATCCGATTGAATCTCAAATCATTATTTCCCAAGTCTTTAAACACATCCAATGGTCTTAAATAAAAAAACACCATGACATTAGGGCACTAGTTACATTCGGCCAAGCCAAAGAATTGGGGAAAATTAATCCAATTCAATTTTCGTCAAATTGATCATATATAACTCTAAGTCATCCATATACAAGCATGCTCAAACAAACAATTTGGTTAAATCATGCTCAAATCAAAATTTACCCAAATTTTAGTATATAAACCCTAATCAATTTCATGCTCAAATTAGGCTCTGATACCATTGTTGGGTTTCTAAATAGTCCCAAGATCAATTTAAGCTATGAAATCAAGTGAATACACAAATAAAAATGGCAGAATCATACTTACTTTGATAGGATTTTGGAGGTGTTGAACACAAAACCTTTGGCTTTAAGAAGTCTCCAAGCTCCTCTTTGAATGTTGATCTCCAAGCTCCAAGCCTTGATCTTTGATTCCAAGCTTTTGGGATGGTTTCCCTATTACCTTGGATGATTCCTTATGTGTACTAGCACTTAGAAAATTTACAATAATTTTCTATCTTCTTCCCTGCAACTCTCGACAATGAGAGCAAAAGAGAGGGATAGTGTTTTTCTTTGTTGAAACCGTGAATGAGAGAGAATATGAGCAATTTGATTTTGTTAACTTGTGTTCTTAATTTCAAAATTAAATAATGATATACCAAAGTTGGTATATGTCAACAACAAATCAAACTTGAGTTTTGAGAAAGTCATCATCTTTCTCACCAAATTCCATCACAAAAAAGGTGAAACAAAATAACAAGTGATGTGACTGGTGATGTGACAAGTGGGCCCCACTTGATTCAAAATCGGAGTGGGCCCACAACACATCCCGGGCTCGGGTTCGCTAATTCCGAATTAATAAATTTTCCGTTGCGACATAATTAAATAAAATTAAATTAAATAATTATGCCAAACAAAATTACTATTCATGTTGCTCGCGAATTAATTCTAAATTAATTCGTTTGCCCGAATAAAAATCCAATTTTAATTCCGCGTCGAAATATAATTTCGTTTAATATATCGAATATTTATTTTATCAATTAATTCCGAATTAATCATTCTATCTCTTCAAATAGTATTTTATCCTAGATAAAATCTCTCCGTAATTACTCATAGATTAATTAAATTCGAATCATACGTCATCGGTACTACATTTTAGCAGTAAATCCAGTTGTCGGACTATCCGAACACGTACGTACCTCGTACCATATTTTTACCGATTTACGAGACATGGTTGGCATCTAGCAAAGCACCGTGCCTACCCAATTCTCCAGAAATATTCTTAATGGAATATATAATCTTTGTCAGGCGTAGTATTGCGATCCAGTATCGGATGTCACATGCTAGGCCTGGGGCTGGAATAATGTCTGCCTCGTACGAAGTATTTATCGGATCACAAGCATCTAGTCTCTTTAATCGGATAATCATGACATTGCCATATTATTCCGATGGTTGTAACACATTAGAGAACCATTTCTATATCCCTGCGTGATCATCATCTCCATTTGACTGAAGTGATACTTCCGTCTTGACATCACATCCCATACATTATGATTCTTAATAAACCCAGAAGAGGCGTACACAAAACTTGTTAAAATCCTGAACCACCAAAACCGAAGCGTATTGATTGTCGCAAGTACTAGCCATGCAAGTCTCAGGTTAAGACCAAATACACCTACCCTGATGCGGATTCCCATAGACACATAGTCATACTACTAATGGAATTCTGCGGGGTCTATCCAGAGCGAAGCTGCTTCCGTACCATCGGTGAACACAACCTCCTATCACACTTGCATAAGTATCAAATACTTAAATATATGAGAACTATGATGTTATGCTTCCATAACGCGCACAAGTGTAATACTAGTTTATTCCATATTATCGATGTCCAATCTTGATAAACTATGACTAAGGATATTTAATGATTAAACCGATATGGATTGATACTGTCTCATATCTTGTAATCCGGAACTAATCAAAAGGACTTTTACCATTTATATATTAAAGTAATTAAATTACAAAATGATAAAATGTAATTTCCATTGTCACATAGTTAATTTGTACAAAAACCACAATGTCTTTTACAAATAGTGACGCTATGGGTCATAGTTGTCCAACAATACCACACCCGACTTGCCTTAGCATTGTGAGTGGATTACTTATTTCAGAATTTTGAATGTATTTTGTGCTATGATTTTGCAGATCATTGATTTAATTATTTTACTTAAAATGATGGTTCGTGTGAATGAGAAATATGATTTAATCTTTGATAAAGCTTGGTTTTTGATAAATGCTTTCATGATGAAAATGATTTCTGGTACATGGATTATGATTTTGGAGGCATGAGGGAAAAATCCACATCAGATGTTACTTGATATAGACATGGAATTGACGGACATGGCATTGATGGGTATCGATATTGATACCGGATATAGACGTGTGCACACATGATACAGGACTAGAGATGACAGATGCCTCTAGATCCTTGGTATTGGACTAGGGGGACTGTAGGTACAACGCCCCTAGACCGGATATTTCAAAGACAAGTTGGTGGCACTGATAGCACCATTGTTGTCTAGTTAGTGGCTTGGAGGACTGTGCGTACAACTCCCCAAGGCCACAGGATTTTGTATAGATTGACCGATGATATTTCTGATAATGATAATGATGTTTTCTTAATCGATTTCAAAAGTTTTAAAAAGGAAAATTCTGGTTTATGATTTAAGAATTTAGAAAGTTATTGCATTGAAAATGAGTATTTTTAATACTGTTTGTTTTCTGATTTTATAACTCCACTCACTAAGTTCTTTAGGACTCACCCCCACTCTCTAGGTTTTGTCGGACCTTTTTTTTGGTTAGCCAATGCTGTATTTTGAGAGACATGGACCTGGAACAGGAATAGCACTGCATTCTTGGCCCCGGAATAGGAATAGCACTGCAGTCACCAGTCCTATGGGTTCATCATGTTGTGCCTACATTCATATAGAATGTAGTGTGTGTGTGTGTGTGTGTGTGTTTGTGTGTGTGTATATATATATCCACTAAAAGTGTTTTCGGTGGATGACAATAATGCGTTTGCTTTTTGCAAATACATTATATAATTTATATTTTTTGTATTAAGTGTCAAGGCACCTCCTATAAAAGAGGTGCCCAACACCTCATTTGGGGGGGGGGGATGAAGAGCTCCCCTCTGTTTCGTGTGTTATTTCATTTTCCCATTTCTGGAGATTTAGGTATCTTGTGTGTTTTATTTTATTTTATTTCTTTTGTAATTTCCTTTTCTTTTATTAATAAAATCATGAGTGTTTTTATTTATATCTTATTTTGTAAATTTGTAATATATTTGGGTAAATGGTGAAACTCTTAGTATGAAAATATATATAATTTTTATTTTTATTATATTTTATAAATTGTGATAATTTCCTAAATAAAATTCATACTCTTTCTAGTTTATTGAGGACTCTTGACTAGCTGTAGACAGTCTCCGATTAGCACATATAATACTTGAATCCCATAAATGAGAGAGTATGGACTATCAAAGATCTGGATTAATTATTGACAAATTTGCTACCGCATGTATGGCTAGTTTTATATATTTGGCATAATTGAGTACCTAGCTGGACTTGTTATAGACAAATAATAACACAACCTTTATGACTGATTTTATATATTTGGCATATTTAGTACCTTGGCATGACTAATTATCGATAGGACGAATCACATGTGTTGACATAATTAATACCTGATAATTAGGAAATAAATTGATTAGGAAATAATTATATTTTATATTTTATAAAAAGTAAAAATTATTTTATATTTGAAAAATCAAGAATGGATCCCTTAACCGTAGTATTTTATTAGTTGAATTATTATTTCATCATATTAAATTTATTTTTTGTGGATCGAACTTAGACTTATCGGGTATTTTATTACTTTGACACTCTTATACTTGGGAGTAAAGAACACTTTTATACTTCGACACTCTTATAGTCTCATGAATCTAACTTCAAAAGATACTGTTTGTCAATTTATAGAAAATTGGATGGGAAAATATCCTCGACCCCTAGAGGGTGTTCAAGTCATTACTGGATGTAAAACCAGAGGAAGCTATGAGTCACAATAACAACTACATTTCAATTTACTATTTTGATTTTGAGTTTTTGTTTTTTAGCTATAATCTTTCTTTTTAGTAGCAGTGTTTTAGATTCAATTGTCAATACCACATGAATCTAGTAATGTCTTCTAGACTCTACTTCTTCCTATTTAGATATTGGGGAACATGTCTCAATTTGCTTAGGGAGGGAATAATTGACTAGAATGTTTTTATTATTATTTTTATTTTTTAAAAAAATTATTTTATTTTGTGTGTAAAGAAATAAAAAAATTATTTTCATTTTTGATATAATTCGTAACAAGTTATTTTTGTTTCTTTCCTTTTGAATCATTTAAATTTATAAACTCTCTATAATATTGATTAAATTTGATCTTCATATGATCATTTGACAGATATTATCAACATATACAGTAACATATGAACATGGGTTGTAAGTGAAAATTTTGTAATATTCAGTTCTCTAGTTTGTTGGAGGTAGCACCAAAAGATAGTGGAATTTCTGTTTTTATTCAAAAAAAAACCATGCTTTTACTTTGTAACTAAACATCTTGCCTCAGTAAGTAATGATTGTTCGCGTAAAATGATAGATCTTGAGTTTGTAAAAAAATTATGTGTGAATAAGTTTGATTTCGTAGCCTCTCTAACTCGAGCAATTAAGTCTGAAAGAGTATTTTAACACTTAGTGCCGTAAGTCCAACTGGTCTGGGATTCACTGACCTAAAGCTCATTACATGGGTTAAAAAGAAAGCTTAAGGACAATCAAACACTTCTTCTTTTCAACATCAGAGATCCAAGTAATTAAGTCTGTAAGAGTGTCTTAACACCTAGTGTCCTAAAGGCAACTGGTTTGGGAGTCATTGGCCTAAAGCTCGTTACAAGGATTGCAGGTGTATTATTATTTTTTTTTAAAAGAAAAAAACTAATTTTGTATTTATAAATAAACTTTCATTGCCAAAACGTGTGAACTCTAATAAAATTTTAGGATAAAATATTACTCTCTTTTCAACAAGACCTGTGAATATTATAGGCATAATGAATTGATTGATACATTGTTTTATGTGTGAATGAAAGAAGGGTAAAAAGTAGTGGATAATTTACTTACTTGATCATGTAGAAAGAAAGACACAATTATTAATTTAGATAAGAATTTACCTTTTTAAAATTTGTCCTCAAATTACTAGGGACTAGTAATAAGCTAGTTGGGGTGTGATGAAAACTAAAAATACATATTTATTAAAAGAAAAATTAATCATTTTACACTTGCAATTTCATTAATCCCCTTAGTTTAGAATATTTATAAAATAATAATAAATTTATGTTTTGTATATTTTTATTGTGTATTTTTATTTATTGCGTAGGTAAAATACTTCTTCAAAAACTCAACAGGAAAAATGAATATGAGATCTGAATTCCAGGACCCAGAATACCCAAAAAGAGCGTGATAGCTAGATTCAAATCGGACTTGGAAAATATTCACTTTGTTTATATTGTAAAAAAAATGAGCTTATGTTTTATTTAGCTACACATGTATTGTTTTATTATTATAATATATATAAAATATATTTAGGAGATCCCACCGAGATTTTATATATATATATTGCCATCCACCGAAAGTTTTTTTGGTGCATGGCAATAATGCAATTTGGGGGGGGGGGGCGATGGAGAGCTCCCTCCGGTCCGGGTGTTATTTCATTTTCTCATTTCGGGAGATTTGAGGTAAGTATCTTGTGTGTTTTATTTTATTTTATCTATTTTGTAATTTCCTTTTCTTTTATTAATAAAATCATGTGTGTTTTTATTTATATCTTATTTTATAAATTTATAAGATGTTATGGTAAAAGGTGAAACTCTTGGTATGAAAATATATACAATTTTTATTTATATTATATTTTATAAATTGTGATAATTTTTCAAATAAAATTCACACTCTTTCTAGTTTATTGAGGACTCTTGACTAGCTGTAGCCAGTCCCTGATTGACATAGATAATACTTGAATCCCATAAATAAGAGAGAGTGGACTATCAAAGATCTGGATTAATTATTGACAAATTTTGTTACCGCCTATATGGATGGTTTTATATATTTGACATAATTGAGTACCTAACTGGACTTGTTATGGACAAATGATATCACCGCCTTTATGGCTAGTTTTATATGTTTTGATATATTTAGTACTTTGGCGGGACTAATTATTGATAGGACAGATCACATGTGTTGGAATAATTAATACATGGTAATTATGAAATAAATTGATTAGGAAATAATTATAATTTATATTTTATAAAAAGTAAAAATTATTTTATATTTGAAATATCAAGAGTGGATCCCCTAACCCCCAGTATTTTATTAGTTGAATTATTATTTTATCCTATTAAATTTATTCCATGTGGATCGACCCCGGACTTACCGGGTTATTTTATTACTTCGACACTCTTATACTTGGGAGTAAAGAACCGTTTTTTAGTTTGTCATTATGCAACAAGAGAATCAGACGCTCAAAGCCTATGCTCAATAAACCTCCGGAATGAGAGACATCTAAAGGAAAACCACAATGAATGGCCCCGGGAAGGAGCCCCATTAACATTGATGATGCAAATTCTGATGTAGAAAGCTACGAAAATCAGGGCCAGACGTGAAAAATGGTGGAATATGAGTATAAGGGCAAAAGTCTGGATGCGAGTGGTAACAAAATGGATGTCCACTAGAGAGAGGAATTTATCGACGAAAAGTTAGTGGCGACAATAGTAAAGAGGATCAAAGGCATTCAGGTGCAAACCCCGACAAATCTGGTTGACCTGACAATAATAAGGATGTCCACCTCACCATTCCAGGAGTGGATCGAATAGGAATTGAAGCCTTGAGACTTCACCCTACCCAGTTTTGTGATTGGTGGTAAATCACACAAGTTACGCAAGCGCACGTATCTTTCAAGTAGTATAAAATATATCGATCCCACAAGGACTTAATTCCTATGCTATTAATTTATTGAAGTTAAATTTCTACAAGTATCTAAATTGATTGTTGGTTGGGTGGTGAATTTACCTAAAACAAACAAGTAAATAAAACTAAGGTTGATTTCAAAATTAACACTGATATACAAATATCCAGGGTTGTGAATCCTACCAATATTTTACTAAAGATTAGTTGATTACCTTATGCATGTGCAATGTGCTAGTTTATTAACCTAGAACACAAATGTATTCATAATCCTCTTCCGATGGTCAGATGAAAATATTCAAAGTTACTTAATTAATTATCTTCCTATGTTAATTAAGAAACTCCAAATTCATTAAGTTCAAGTTCCAATTGTGGTTACACCTGCCCTACATGTATATTCTTATCCTGGAGAGAAATCCCCCTAAGTGAGATCGTGTGTTATTGAGTCTATGGCTAAACCTAAAATCTCTTTTCCAAGTTCATTTTAAGTTTACCTAATCAATCTTATTGATGGCCAATTCAACAAGACACAATAAGAACTAGACTCAATAAATAAACCAAAACATCAACAAAACACAAAGTAACTTAACTTATAAAACCATTGATAGTGGTATTTATCACTACCATAGATAATATGTTTAGTTACAAAACATAACTAAAATTACAAAATGCATAATTAAACAAAATAACATAACAGAAAATTAAAAAGTAAAGAAAATTACAACAATAAAAGAAAATATTGGAGCTAGGGTTTCACTTTTAATACTTCAAATATAGATTACTCCCATATCAATTAATCATTTCTTGAATTAATTATATTAAAACCAACCATATAGGCGGTGAATGTCATTTGTCGAAAGTCCAACCGACCATATAGGCGTTAACAAAATCATATAAACCAACCATGTAGGCGATAACTAAGTCTAATAATGTAAAACCGGTCATATAGTTATTAAATAATTAATTCAAATTACTTATTTAATTAAGTAAATAAATCTAAATTGTTATATTAAAAGTTTCACCCCAGACTCCAACAAAAAGAGATTACCTACTCATGATGTAATTAAAAACACACAAAAATGTATTAAATAAATAAATAGAAATATAATAAAACTTAAATAAACATACAAGACACTTTCTTTTAGGTTTTCATGGAGAAACCCCCCAAAGAAAGCATGAAAAATGTACAAAGTTTGGCTTGGTATTTATAGGCATATATAAAGGCTTCTACCAATTTCTCCACCAAATCCTCCACCAAATATGAAAGTTTGACAATTTTAAATTATAAATTGTCATTTTCTATTTTTTTTTTTTAAATTTTTGATAATGACTTTAGTAATTACACATAACATAATTTCATATATTTCATCAATTTCGGTCATGAAAACTTCAAAATTCGAAATTCCTATGAACTTAAAAGTTGTATATCTTTGAGTATTCGTTAATCTGGAACTTGAATCACCTCAATCCGATATTAGAATAAACAGTTATGTCCAAAATATGAAAATTATGCAAAAGTTGAAATTTCCAAAATTGTACTTCGTTAGAACGTCATTTCAAGTTTCCAACCTCCAAAATCCAAATGTAAAGTCCAGTTTCTGCCATTCTTTGTTCCATATTTCATCCTGATTGATTCCATTAATTCTTGATTTTATTTTATCTATAAAATAAACTAAAACACATCAAAACGTTCATAAAACTCGAGAAACTATACAAAATATTAAGTAAAGTGGGCGGTAAATATTGATATATTTTCCGCTCATCACACCCAAACCTAAAATTTTACTAGTCCTCAAGCAAAACAATAAAATTAAATGAAATAAATAATCAAAATTAAACTAAACCACCTTCAAACCCCTAGATGTCCTTAGTGGACGAGTTATAGTTTCGTGAGTGCTTATAGTGACGATATCCACAAACGTCAATTAAATACACACAAAAGCAAAAAGATCAAATAAGTTAGTGACTAAACAAGTGAAACTCTTTTCCAAGTTAATAGTTGATTCCTTTCTTTCTAAATTACCAAATAAGTAAATTCTCCGATTATTTTTTTATCATTCTTCATATACACAGCCAACAAGGTATTAATCAAATCATTGTACCCACAATATTCATAAGTGTAATTGAAAATAGAGTCATATTTTTGTCCTAAAGTTATATCAGAATTCACACCTTTTTTTGGCAATGACTTTTTTTTAATAACATCTTTAATCCATGTAGCGAGCTTTGGGTCAATGACTCCCAAACCTATTGGCTTTAAGGCATTAGGTGTTAAGACACCCTACGGACTTAATACCAGTTGACTTTAGGGCACTACGTGTTAAGACACACATATGGACTTAATTACTCAGATCTCAGATGTTAAAAGTTCTACCGTTTGGTGTGAACAATCTCTGCTCACTGAGGCAAGATGCCCAATTACTAAGTAGAAACATTTTATTAATATACGTAAATTTTTTTTTATTCCATCGCTTTTTTAGATGCGTCATTCATTTAAACTATAGCATTGAATATTATAAATTTTTCCCTTACAACTCATGACCGTATGTTACCATACATGTTGATAATATCTATCAATTGAGCATATGAAGATCCAATTTAGTCAGTATTATGGAGAATTCACAAATTAAATAATTCAAAAGAAAATAAACAAAAATTAACTTGTTACAGAATAGGTTGAGATACGTCTCATGAGTGAAAATTCTTACACAGCTACCTCAAACACCATTCCACCTGATTAGTCAAGTTAAAAACATAAGAATCACAATTTGTTTTTTTAATTTTTTTTTTGAATTTTTGACGAAGAATCAAACAAAAATAAACAACACAACGAAAAATAAAAATAAGATACTAGTCAACTATTCTCTTCCCCCAAACCTAATTGAGATATTTTCCCCAATGTCTAAAAAGTATAAGAAGAGTTTAGAAAAAAAAAATACCTGATTAGCGTGGAATTCAACAATTAAAAAGAAAACTAAATGTTAAGATCGAGATTTATCCGATGCTTGTTACCACGGTCATTATCGGACCAGAATATCTTGTAAATGATAGGGTCAATTTGTGGTTCAAAGGCTAAGAGTTGGTCAATTAAATCATGGGTTGTTCTGGCAGTGAAGATGATATCTTTTACAGGTTTTGAAAGGTAGAGTCGGCCGACAGTTTGGTTCGGTTCCGGTTTCATTTGGTTTTTTTTTTTTACTTTTTTGAAAATAAAAAATTGAAATTGATAAATCAATATAATTTAAAATTATGAATTTGAATTTATGTAACACACTTACATTACATAATTACATTAAATTACAAATAAAATTCTTATCTAAAAAAAATTATTATTATATAAATTAAAAACGGTTCCAATGGTTCTAACCGGTTCGGCTAGGGGAGGAACCCTAACCGAACCGATTAGGTTCCGGTTCGGTTCTGGAACCGGTACCGATTGGAACCGGAACCGTCTGCTTCCAACCGGTTCGGTTCCGATTCCGAACCGGAACCTTGGCCGGGTCTGTTGAAAGGAACCTATTTCTCCGGGCAACATCAAGAAACACACAAAGAAAGTCATAAAACTCATCAACATTAAACAGTCTAATTGGTTTCTGGTGTATGTTCAAGTTCACCTAAGATAACACTGTAAAAATTTCCTTTATTATGCCCATGCCACATGGCAAAGTAATAAAAGCATCAACAAGGTTAATCATTTCAACAATTCGTTCAGACATATCTGGTACAATGCATTCATCTCTGTTTGACGGGTCTATAAGATTCGCCTCCGCCAAGGGTTTTGGGATGATTCCCATAACTTGACTACATCCTTCCTGTATAGCATTTGAAACATATCCCATTAGTCCAAGATTGCCACTACCATATACTAGGTGCATATTCCTTTAAGTTATGACTCTACCCAATTCATGTGCTGCCGCAACGAATTCTGGTTTAGAACCAGCACTAGTACCGTAAAATACACAGATGTTTACAACTCGTCTTCTTGAAGTTTCTTTAATTTTTTAAGATATTTCTTTCTTGAATATGGATGTCTTCAAGAGTGCAATGAAGAGCTGAATTTATAGAACCTGAAAAGGGGTGAGTAATAATAGCACTAGTACATGTCAAATGACAATTATTAGCTAAATAGTAAAATAAATCGTGAAAGTCAAAAAGTTTGGATCATGTCGGAGAAAATAAAAGAAAATACAAAATAAATCATAATTATTAGTTAAAGATAAAGAGATAATAATATTTACAAGAAGTAACTACTTGATTGACATCTATGTAGCAGAGACAAGCTTCTCATCCAATTTTCTTATAAATTGGCAAACATGGTCTTTTAAAGTTAGATTCCCGAGACTTAATTGTTGCCTTTCTTTTCGAAACTGTGTATGTAACATGTGAATTGTGTGATACACATATCCACTGCGATACGTCTCAAGAGTCAATGATATGTCATCCAAAGACTCCTTACTCATTCCATCCCTAATGAATTTAATTTTATCTTCGCGGTTATCAGACACCATTCCTAAATAACGACAACAAGTATTACATGTCATGCGTGCACATTTATAAAAAACACCTAATCTTTTAGCTCTTCTTTTCTTAGCATAGGTGCTTCTTCATAAACCATGCAGAAATGAAACAAAAGAGTCAGAGGACTCACCAGCAAATCAGACTCGTGCTTCAATAATCCAATGAATTTCATTAGGAATACATTTGATCATCAGAAGTCTCATTCGTTCCATGCGTGATTTGTAGACTTTCATCAGAGAATTTTAAAGGAGAGAAGGACATTCCTTGTGAAGATTTACGAGAACATCTTTCATCCCTTCTATGACTTTACCTACAAAAATAAAACACATTAAATCCCAATATATACACAAATTACATGGGTTGTCTCCCTGCTAGTGCTAAATTTAACATCGTCAGCTAGACATGACTGCTCGAATATTAGGTTGGATATGTAAGTGTGAGACTTTCTTTTTGTTGCTCCAATGATTCTCCCCAGTAGTGCTTGACACGCTGGCTGTTAACTTTGAATGTATCATTGGAGTTAGGATCAAGTAACTTAATGGCTCCATATGGTAAAACTTGGGTGATTAAAAATAGATCTGACCACCGTGATTTCAGCTTTCCAAGGAAAATTTTCAATATTGAATTGTATAACAACACATGTTGTCTTGGTTCAAATTATCTGCGCACTATTTTTTTATCATGCCATTTCTTGGTCTTTTCTTTGTATAGTCTGGCATTTTCATAAGCCTATAGGCGAAATTCCTCCAATTTGTTGAGTTGGTGGAACTTTTTCTCTCCTGCTGCTTGTAGATCAAGATTTAATTTATTCAGTGTCCAGTATATTTTATATTCTAGTTCCACTAGAAGATGGCATGCTTTCCCAAACATCATTCCATATGGGGACATACCAATAGGTGTTTTGTAAGCTGCCTGGTAGGCCCATAATGCATCATCCATTTTTGTAGACCAGTCTCTCCTTTTTTATCCAATAGTTCTCTTCAATATTCTTTTGATCTCCCTGTTTGATACTTCAACCTGGCCATTTGACTGTGGATGGTAGGCAATGGTAACTTTTGAGTAACTCCATATTTGGATAGGAGTGCATCGAAGTATCTGTTGTAGAAATGTGTGACATCATCACTGATAATTGCCCGAGGTATTCGAAAGCAAGTGAAAATATTCTTTTTAAGGGATTTTATCACCACTTTTGAATCATTTGACGGCAGTACTGTTGCTTCAACCCATTTGGAGACGTAGTCTACTGCAACCAGAATGTACAGATTCCCACATGATGGAACAAAGGGTCTCATAAAATCAATCCTCTATACATCAAATATCTCCACTTCGAGAATATTTGAAGAGGTCCTTCATTTCTCCTCAAAATATTTCTCGTTCTCTGGCACATTTCACATTGAAGAACAAATAAGTAAGCATCTTTAAACATACTGGGCCAGAAAAAACCTGATTGTAGGACTTTGGCTACAGTTTTATCTCCGTTGAAGTGTCCGCTGTATGGTGATGAATGACAATGCTGAAGGACACTATTGACCTCTTCATGTGGAACACAACGTCTCAGTAATTGATCAGCACTGTGTTTGAATAGGTACGACTCATCCCAGACATAATGCTTGACTTTCTTGAACAATTTCTTCTATTGCTAATGTGTCTATTCCAACAGTCATTTTCCAGATACTATGTAGTTTACATAGTCAGCATACCAAGGGACATCCTACTGTTTGATGGAAAACAAATGTTTATCTGGAAAAAAAGTTTCTTTGATTGTCATCTCATTGTTAGTTGTTTCTCTATTCTCGAGCCTTGATAAGTGATTTGCCATTTGATTTTCTGTCCCTTTCATGTCTCGGATCTCTTCGTCAAATTCTTGCAGCAAAAGCACCCAATGGATCAATCTGGGCTTAGCATCTTGCTTCACGATCAGGTATTTGATTATTGAATGATCTGTGTAGACCACCATTTTGGGACCCAACAGATATGAGCAGAATTTATCAAAAGTAAATAAAACTATGAGCAACTCCTTTTCAGTGGTTGTGTTGATTTTTGCTTCATTCAGAGTTCTGTTGGAGTAGTAAATGGTGTGGAAAATTTTTTCTTTGCATTATCCCAAAACTACACCTATAGTAAAATCACTAGCATCGCACATCACTTCAAACGGAAGGGTCCAGTCCGGTGCTACTATGATGGGCAAAGAGACCAACTTCTGTTTTATTATTTCAAAAACATGGTGGAATTCTTTGGTGAAGTGGAAAGGCACGTCTTTCTCCATCAGATTGCATAATAGTTTAAAAATCTTGGAGAAGTCTTTGATAAATATCCTGTAAAATCATGCATGCTCGAGAAAACTTCAAATCCCTTTGACGAATGATGGTGGAGGTAATTTTTTTATTGTCTCGATCTTTGCTGTATCTACTTTAATTCCTTTCTGTGAAATTTGATTTCCCAGGACAATACCTTTCTACAATATGAAGTGGCATTTCTCTCAGTTGAGTACGAGGTTGGTATCTTCACATCTTTGTAATATTTTTTCCAGATTTTACAAGTAGTGGTCGAACGAGTCTCCAAATACTGAGAAGTCATCCATGAAGACTTCCATGCTTTGTTCTATAATGTTTGAAAAGATGGCCATCATGCAACGTTGAAATATGGCAGGAGCATTACAGAGTATGACATCCTGCAGAAATCAAAAGTACCATGTAAAAGTGGTTTTCTCCTGATCTTCTAGGGAGATGACAATCTGATTATATCTTAAGTATCCGTCCAAAAATAGTAGAATTCATGTCTCGCCAATCTGTCTAGCATCTGGTCAATGAATGGTAGCGGAAAATGATCCTTCCGTGTTGCTTTGTTTAGCTTTCTGTAATCCATGCATACTCTCTATCCAGTTACCATCCTTGTTGGCATCAGCTCATTCTTTTCATTTGTGACTACAGTCATTCCTCCTTTCTTTAGCACACAATGCATAGGACTTACACACGTACTGTCATTTGGGGTAGACCCGGTCAAGGTTCCAGTTCGGAACTAGAACCGAACCGGAACTGGTTCGGTTAGAGTTATTTCCCTGACCGAACCGGTTGGAACCGTACGGTTTCGGTTGGAACCGGAAGTAAAAAAAAAAATCTATTTTTTTTCTATTTTTTAAAATTAAAAAAAAAAACAGAAGGGGAATCGTAACCTAACCGGAACCAACCGGTCCGGTTCCGGTTCGATTTACGGTTCCGGTTCCACTTAAGTGTGGAACAGGAACCGAACCAAAATTAACCGGTTCGGTTCCGGTTCAACACTTGTGGAACCGGGAATCGCCCGGTTCGGTTCGGTTCCGAACCGGAATCGAACCACCGGACGGCTCTAATTTAGGGTAGATGATTTTAGTATCCAACTATTTGATAATTTATTTCTTTATGACCTCCTTCATGATTGGATTTAGTCTCCGTTGATGCTCCACTGTGGCTTTTCACTCGTTGTTCATCAGAATTTTATATATACAAAATGATGGACTAATGCCTCGAATGTCTGTTATAGTCCAACCAATGGATTTCTTGTGCTAACGTAGCACTCTCAGCAACTTATCTTCTTGCACCAATTTTGGCGATGAAGAAATAATCATAGGTAAATTAGAAGAGTTTTCTAAAAATACATACCTGAGATGGTTCGAAAGTGGCTTTAGTTCCAACTGTGGTGGTTCTTCAATTGAAGGCTTGATTTGCTCATTTTTCGGTAATTCCAAACTTTCCACCTGTGGTGTTGTTCTGAAACGAGTTGCTCCATCAAGATAGTTGATACATTCCAGAATTCCATCATCTAGCTCTCTGTCAATCATGTTGGTAATGCAAGCTTTAAGTTTGTCCGTGGAAAGTTTCATTGCATCAGTATTCTGGATGATACTATCTACAACATCAATTCTGATATATTTCTCCTCATTTTCGTCATTCGAGTATTTCATGGCTTTAAAAATATTGAATGTTACTTCTTGGTCCTGCACCTTTATGGTTAGTTCTCCTTTTTGTACATCAATAACAGTTCCACTTGTAGCCAAGAATGGTCTCCTAAGGATGATGGGTACATCTTTGTCTTCCTCCATGTCAAAGACTATGAAATCTGTAGGGAAAATGAATTTTTCGACTTTAACCAATACATATTCCACTACACCTTTCGGAAATATGAGTGATCTATTAGCCAGTTACAGAGTAACTGAGGTGGGCTTTGCTTATATGTAGCTTCTTATAAATAGACAAAGACATCAAGTTAATACTAGCACCTAAATCACAGAAAGCCTTACAGAAGTAATATTCGCCTATAGTGCAAGGGATGATGAAACTTCCAAGATCTTTCAACTTTGGAGAATTTTCCTCTGATTGATGGCGTTGTATTCTTCTTTCAGTGCTACTGTCTCGTAATCTCCCAATCCTCACTTTTATGAAAGAATGTCTTTCATGAATTTGGCATATCTGGGAATTTGTTCCAACGCTTCTGCAAATGGAATGTTGATATGCAGATTTTTGAAGATCTCCAAGAATTGAGCAAACTTCTTGTCCAGTTTATGTTTCTGGAGACGTTGTGGAAAAGGTGGAGGTGCAGTGAATATTTCTCGATCATTTTTTTTTACTCTTTTTCCTTCATCTGTGGATATGCTTCACTACTGTCTTTTGGAACTTCCTCAGTTGATGTCTTGACTCCAATATCTTTGTTGATTTCAATACCACTTTTCAAAGTGATGACTTGACATTGCTTCTTCACTCTGTTCTTTGGATTTGGCTTTATGTTGCTAGGAATGGTACCTTACGGTCTGTAACTCTGAGCATTGGCCAATTGTCCCAATTGATTTTCTAGTACCTTTATAAAAGCAGATTGGCTTTGATTCAATTCTAATTGGGCTTGAAACATAGAATCATATTTGGCTTCTGGCTTTTTCATCTGGGCAAGCACTTCTGCTATTCCTGATTCTTTTTCATACTTCTGGCCTTTGTTTTGCTATTGGAATTTGTTGGGATTTATGTCCTAGAGCTTCATGTATTGTAAACGGAATTGATTATTGTAATAATAATAAATACATTATTCATTTTATCAATATTGTTTGATTTATATCGTATATTGTCCAATTATCTTGTTTACCTTGATTACTATTATACCTTCAGACTTAGTGTATGTTTGATACACAAGAGGATTTAAGTCTGAAGTTAGTAATCTAAATAGTCCATAGAGAGAAAACAAAGAGGGTACTTTGTTTGTGGTTTAGCTATAGCTGCGGTCCATTCTATACTTGTACAATTAGATCATATAGGATTGGACTCAGATAAATACGAATTTCTTTTAATATCCGTTAACCCAAGAAATTCATTTTATCTAATAGATGGTCATTTATGGATTTGATCTTAATCCTGAGTGTACTACGAACTCCTGTATGACAGGTTATGTTCTTTGATTTACGATGGTGAGGTCGGTGTTGCATTCCTGGCCAATAACTACGTATTTTAGGGATATGGTTTGGTATGTAGCTGGGAACATGTTACAAGATATGGAATTCACTCATTCTTACGAGAAGTAGAAGAATATCTTTTTTAAGAGTTGATTCAAGACTTGAACAATTTGAGCGCTCAATTTTACTATTACAAATAGAAAGTTTTATATATTCATAATTATTATGAATTAATTGTTCATTATAGAATCAATGGTGCTTAAGAGATAAAATATTTAGAGGGGTTTAACAGACTTTTGACCCGGCTCTATTTATGAGATATTCGTGAAGGACTATATTCATATGTAATCACTATATCGATAGACACTGAAGATGTTCGGTTTATTTAATCCATTTACAGTAATGGGAGTTCAACTTCGAGTTTTTAGTGGAATAACGCGGATTTAATAATTCATAACATTTGATTAAAGAGTTTAATTAATATTTTAGAATTATTGGAGCTCAGAACTATAGGTCCATTTGATCCCCGTACTAGCTCGATTAACTGTAGCAAACCTAATATAATTAGATTGTCTAATTATATGCTCACTTTATATTTATATATTATTAATGAGATTAATAATATTTATTGTCACAAATGAAACTATTTTAAATTAGTTAACTTAATGTTTTCTAGAATTCTTTGATTATGAGATAATCAATTCTTGATTATGAGATAATCAAGTTAGTAATAATTATGAGATAGTTACTACAATATAATTGAAGATAAATAAATCATTATTAATATATTAATTTTTATTTACCATTGGAGACAAAGCCATATGGCTTACCATGTCATCCAAGCAATTATGTCTATTAGATGGCTTGGATACACCTAATAGTTTTGTCATTAGCTTATGCATTTTATGCTTTGGTATGGCCTCCACATTTATGTGTTTGCCATTGAAAGAAATCAATGAAAGCTTAATGACAAAGACATTGTCTTTAGCTTAACATTTCTTATATTTTGGTATGGCATTCACATTTTTATGTTGGTCATTGCAAGAAAGCATTAGATGCTTAATGACAAGGTTAGTTGGCTTGTGTAAGAGAATATAATCTCTACCATTTCTCTCACTTCCTAAGGTTAACACTTTGCATTCATTCACACAATTGTTGTGAAAAAGATTTGAGAGAAAAGAGATAATAACTTCAAATATTCACAAGTGTTGTGAGAGTATTTGAAATTTCAAAGAGTGAAATACCATTGTGACATCCTAAATCTCTAAATAGTTTAGAGGTTTAATCTTTGTGAGTGAAGCCCACACTTTGGTTTGTTGGTTTCGAGTCATAGTTCGTAAGATCGAGTGGTTGATCCAATTGTTGGACACCAAAGGATTGATCTTGGCTACTACAACAAAGGGAGAAGGCAAATAAAATTTTGAAGATCTATACCAGATCGGTGCCACCACAAGCAACTTTTGCCGCGCTACGGAAAATCATTTCCTACAATTGGCATCGGGAGTAAAAGGTTGAAAAATATTCTTAACCCTTCTCCGTTAAAGTTTCAAGTTTTAATAATTTATATGTGATATAGATTATGAGAATGCATGTTGTGATGAGTAAGCACAATTAGATTCATCAGATGAATGGTTTTTAATATTCATGTGATGAATATTTACTTTGATTCATATGATGAATGTATTACGTTGATCGTTTATTTTTAGTATTAGAAATGTAAGACCATAAGGTCATATTCTTTTCAAGTGTTGTAAGTTCATTTCCTTTGTAATAAGTCCATTTTGTAACTCAATTTATAACTTGGAGGAGCCGATGTCATGAATGACTCATTACTAACCTATTCCGCGAAGAACTCAATAACATACCATGGAACAAGATTTGAAGACCAATGGATGTCTTGTATTATTGTATTAATTAGATTAATATAGAAAAAATAAGAGCCCGGTTAACACAATTAATGGATGTATGTAAAACTACATTCTGTTACGAGTCCATAGAAAAAAAAGGGAGACCAAAACAGAGTCTGAAAGCTTCGGAATGGAGTAAATGAAGTTCTAGTGTTCCGACAGGCGTTCAGACTCCCGTCAAATGCAACAAAAACGTTACTCTACTACCTGAAAAACATTCGAACGTTGGTCAAACGCCACACAAACGTTTTCAGCCCAGACCTAAGAATATATATATGTTTTAAATTATTTATTAACATATTATATAGCCTAAGATGCCTACTCTTGCATTTCCTCATGTCATAACATGTAGACATGCATGATATTCAAGTCATAAAATATGATTTTATGTAATTTTAAAAGTTAAATAAGAATATTATAATTTTATGTAATTTTAGAATTTAAATAAGAATATAAGATGCATGTAAACAAATTAATAAGATTAATTGGTTTAAAGGTTTAAAAATTGCGAATTCAAGTTTTAGAAACAAATGGACCTTATGAGTATATTATTTTCATTGGTATATCGGATGGAAACCCGGACGTAAATTCCATAGCCGATTCTAAATGGACGATAATATGGTCTGCACTTGGGATACAATACCAAGTACCGTTGGAATAAAAAAATTACTTTTATTGATTAAATGGTTTAATGACATTTGGTCCGTTCGTTGAATTCTAAATTTTAAAACCTACAAGTGGACTAGTAATTTAAGAGTTAAATTGATAAGATCACTATAACAACTTGATTAAATTAGTTTAGTTAAGTTAATTGGTTAGTAGAGACTAATCAGGATTAGTGAATAAAATTTTAAGTGTTAAAATTGGTTAGATCACTAATAATCCACTATTATTAATAAAGATATATTTTAGTCGAGCATAATCTTAATACATAAGATACTAGTGAGATAAAAACCTTACACTTCAAAATAGTGAGTGGGAGAGTGGTATACCACAATATATCCCGCGATCTATATTGTTATCCAGAAATGTGAGATTCAATATGTGCCTCGAGACTACTTTGCTTTCGTCCTTCTACGGATGGTGTCTTTTTTGGGTCAATACCCTATTGCGGCACTTTAATGGGTCACACTCACAAAGAAATGATTAAGTTGTTAATCAAAGCTTCCTTGATCAAAATAACGGCAGTTGATTAATATAGGAATAAAAGTTATTTCAGATATATTAATCAATTGAGAATGTCTTAGTCTATCATGCGAATACTTGACCTACCCTACGGCGGTACTTATTTGTGGGATGATAGATAACCGTGGCATAGTAATTCTTTTTAGTTTCTAATTCATTATACATTGATCATGCATAATGTTTAATTTTATGCCTAAATGTTTTACAATTTTAATATGCGATGAATGAATGTTGAATGCGAGTTTATTATTTTTTCATCCATGACATCTGCAATAATCTCCATTCTTAAACAGCAAGAAAAATTAACCGGGGATAATTATGTTAAATGGAAAAGTGATATGAATGCTATTTTGGTCTATGAAGACCTTAAATTTGTCCTAATGGAGGAATGTCCTCCTGAGCAGAGCTAATGCCTATAATAATTGGATTAAAGCTAATGAGAAAGCCCATAGCTATTTGATAGCATCCATGTCTGAGGTTCTTGCTGCACAGCATGAGCCTATGGTCACAACATCAATGATTATACAGTCATTACAGAACATGTTTGGGCAACCCTCAGACTGGCAACAACATGAGGCAATTATCTCTGTATTGACCGCTAGAATGAAGGAAGACACATCAGTCCAAGACCATGTGTTAAGGATGATGACTCATCTTAATATGGTTAAAAACCCATGATGCACGTATTAATGTGCAAAGCCAGGTGATAATGATCATAGAAACTATTCCGAAGAGTTTCCTGCAGTTTAAAAGCAACTGCTATATGAATAAGTTGCCTTTTACGTTAACTGAACTGTTGAATGAGCTCACTAATTACGAGTCCGTTATGAGCGGTCATCGTAGGCCCAATGCTGAGGTAAATGTTTCCGAATCTTCTAAATCTGCAAGGAAGAAGAAGAAAGGCAATTGGAAGGCAAAGGCCAAAAATAATGAAAAAGAAGAACAACAAAAGCTCCAAATGAACCAATTCCAAAGGAAAATGTTTCCATTGTGAACAACAAGGGCATTGGAAAAGGAATTTTCCAAAATACCTTACAGAGCTTAAAGAGAAGAAGAACACAGGTATATACGATTTACTTGTCATTGAGTCTCTTTTGGTGGAGGATGATAAATCCAAAAAGAATGTTGATTCTGGTGCCACTAATCATGTTTGTTGTTCTTTACAGCTACTTGACTCATAGAGAGACCTTGCTGAAGTAGTTTTACCATGAGAGTTGAGCCATGGGATGTTATTTCAGCAAAAACGGTGGGAGATTCCAAGTTAAACTTTAATAATAGTTATTTATGTTTAAATGGTGTGCTATATATTCATGGTTTTCGCAGGAATTTGATTTCTGTAACAAAACTTAGGGAATGTGGTTTTTCTATTTCATTTAATGATAAGTCAATTATTATTAGTAGAAATGGATTAAAGATATGCTTGGGAAACTCCGAAAATAATCTATATATATTAAGGTCGTTAATGCATGAATCACTGCTTAGTACTGAAATATTTAAGATTGAAAAATTTAAAACTAAACGGCAAAAGATTTCTCATGATGATATTTATGGCACCTTAGACTTGGTTATATTAACCTTGTCCGGATAGATAGACTAATTAAGAACAGAGTTTTAAATCAGTTAAAACTCGATATTTTACCTGTCTGTGAATCCTGCCTAGAAGGAAAAATGACCAAGAGACCTTTTATTGGAAAAAGTATTAGAGCCAAAGAAACTATTGAGCTAATACATTCGAACGTTTGCGGACCAATGAATGTAAAAGCCCGAGGTGGTTTTGAATACTTCATCACTTTCATTGACGATTATTCTAGATATGGGTATGTTTACCTAATGCAGCCCAAGTCATATACATTTGAAAAGTTCAAAGAGTATCGTGCTGAGGCTGAGAACCAGCTAGGTAAAAGCATCAAAATTCTATGATCAGATCATGGAGGAGAATACCTTAATAGAGATTTCGAGGAATTCGTAGTTGAGCATGGAATTGTTTCACAGCTCACAGCACCTGGAACACCACAACAAAATAGTGTTGCAGAAAGGAGAAATCGGACTCTACTAGACATGATAAGATCAATGTTTAGTTATAGCACTCTACCTAGTTCATTCTGAAGGTATGCATTGAAAACTGCAATGTATATCCTAAATTTTTTTCCTTCTAAGTCTGTTTCTAAGATTCCCTTAGAGTTGTGGAATGGTCGTAAAGCTAGTTTGCGATATTTCCACATATGGAGGTGTCCAGCACATGTGCTACAAAACAAGACTATTAAGTTGGAACCACGTTCACAGGTGTGCTTATTTGTAGGTTATCCTAAGGAAACTAGGAGTGGATTCTTTTATAGTCTAGATGATAATAACATATTTGTGTCAACAAATGCTACATTTCTTGAGGATGACTATATGAGAGAGTTCAAACCTCGAAATAAAGTTTTACTTGAGGAGTTACTTGCTGGTACGACCAGTACACCATTGTCAAATATTGACAAAGACATTATACCTTATACATCTGAAAGTCAGATACAAGTTTATCAGGATGCCATACCACATAGACATAGTGGGAGGGTTGTAAGACAACCTGAACGCTATCTAGGAAATGGTGAGGTGCAAGTTATTGCATCTTGTGATGGTATAGATGATCCATTAACCTATCGTAGTGCAATGGAAGACACTGATAAAGAGGAATGGCTCAAAGCCATGAACCTCAAGATGACGTCTATGTACTCTAACTTAGTCTGGGAACTTCTAGACCAACCTGATAGAGTAAAACTCATAGGTTGCAAGTGGATCTACAAGAGAAAAAGAGGAATATATGGGAAAGTACAGACTTTCAAGGATAGGCTAGTGGCAAAGGGTTATACCTAAAAGGAGGGAGTTGACTATGAAGAAACTTTCTCGCCAGTAGCTATGCTTAAATCCATCAGGATTCTTCTTTCCATTTCCGCATATTATGACTATGAGTTTTGGCAAATGGACGTCAAGACTGCATTCTTGAATGGCAGTCTTGATGAGAGTATCTATATGGTACAACCAGAGGGGTTCATTACCCAAGGTCAAGAGCAAAAAGTTTGCAAGTTGCAAAGGTCCATTTATGGATTTAAGCAAGCATCTAGATCTTGGAACATAAGGTTTGATAATACGATCAAGTCTTATAATTTTGAGCAGAACATCGATGAGCCTTGTGTCTACAAGTACATCATTGATGGGAAAGTGGTTTTCCTTATGTTATACGTTGATGATATTTTACTCATTGGGAATGATATCAAGATGTTATCGGAGGTGAAAATCTGGCTAGCTAACCAATTCCAAATGAAAGATTTGGGAGAAGCAAGTTATGTACTTATGATCCAGAACATTCGGGACTGTTAGCAATGTCTCAAGTAACCTATATCGACAAGATTCTTGTCCGATTTGGTATGCATAATTCCAAGAAAGGTAATTTACCTTTCAGGCATGGAATTCATTTGTCTAAGGAACAGTCTTCTAAGACACCTCAAGGAGTTGAGGAGATGAGATATATACCATATGCTTCAGCAGTTGGAAGTCTTATTTATGCTATGATATGCACAAGACCGGACATCTGTTTTACAGTGGGAGTAGTCAGTAGGTTTCAATCCAAACCAGGATTAGATCATTGGGTAGTGGTGAAACATATTCTCAAGTATCTTTGGAGAACGAGAAATTATATGCTGGTATATACAAGTCAGGATATAATTCTAAAAGGATATACAGACTCTGATTTTTAGACGGATGTCGATTATAGGAAATCAACATCTGGATCAGTGTTCACCCTAGGTGGTGGGGCTATAGTATGGAGGAGCATTAAGAAACCTTGTATTGCTGACTCCACCATGGAGGCTGACTATGTAGCAGCTTGTGGAGCAGCTAAGGAAGCAATTTGACTCCATAAGTTCTTGGCAGATCTGGAAGTTGTTCCAGTTATGGATAAACCACTCACATTTTATTGCGATAATAGTGGGGCAGTGGCGAACTCCAAAGAACCAAGAAGTCACAAGAAGGGTAAGCATATTGAGAGGAATATCACCTCATAATGGAGATAGTGTAGATAAGAGATGTCGCTGTCAAGTAGATTCCATCCGCAGACAACCTGGCTGATCCATTTACAAAGACCTTATCTGCTAAAATGTTTGAATGTAACCTAAAGGGTTTATGATTACATGACATGTCCTATTTGCTCTAGTCCAAGTGGGAGATTGTTGGGATTTGTGTCCTAGAGCTTCATATATTGTAAACAGAATTGATTATTGTAATAATAATAAATGCATTATTCATTTTATCAAAGTTGTTTGATTTATATCGCATATTGTCCAATTGTCTTGTTTACCTTGATTACTATTGTACCTTCAGACTTAGTGTATGTTTGATGCATAAGAGGATTTAAGTCTGAGTTAGTAATCTAGATAGTCCATAGAGAGCAAAAAAAAGGTACTTTGTTTGTGGTTTATCTATAGCTGCAGTCTATTCTATACTTGTATGAAGACCTTGATCCCGGATCGTTCATGTAGTGACATAGGAATTGAGGCACCTTGTATGATGAGATCATATTGTTGGGTTTCTAGATTAGTCCCAAGATCAAATCAAGCATAAAATGTGAATGAATAATCAAAGAAGAGTGGTGGAAACACAATTACATTGATCAGCTTTTGGATGCGTCAAACAACAAGATTTTTCTCCAAGAAGCTTTGTCTATTCGGCTAAGGGATCCACCAAGCTCCAAGCTTTGTCTTGTGAATCCAAGCTCTCAAGTTGGTTTCCCTAACACCTTGATATGATTCTTTGAAGAGTGTGTGTGCTAGCACTCAAAAATTGCCACAATTTTTTATCTTGTTCTTGCCAATTTTCGGTCAAATGAAGAACAAAAGGGGAGAGGAAAATGCTTGTGATTTTCGGCAATTGTGAGAGAGAATGAATCTTGTGTTAATTGTTTTCAAAAAACAATTAATTGATATACCAAATGTTGGTTTGGTAAAAGTCAATCAAAGATTGACTTTGGAGTGTATTAGAAGCCACCACCAACTCCACCAAAACTCATCACCAAAAAGCTACTTTAAAGTGACAAGTGATGTGACATTTGATGTGACATGTGGGCCCCACTCAATTCCAAATGCGAGTGGGCCCACAAACACTCCCGGACTCGGGTTCGATAATTTCGAATTAACGAACTTCCGTCTTGACGTAATTAAATTGAATTTAATTAAATAATTATGCCTAGTAAAATTACTATTCACGTCGCTAACGAATTAATTCTAAATTAACTCGTTTGCCCGAATTAAAATCTAATTTTAATTCTGCGTCGAAATCTAATTTCGTTTAATATATTAAATATATTACTTTATCGATTAATTCCAAATTAATCTTTCTCTCTCTTCAAATAGTACTTTATCCAAGATAAAGTCTCTCCGCAATTAATCCCAGATTAATTATGCTCGAATCATACGTCATCGGTGAATCTTCGAGAAGCGACCCAAGAGATCACTGGATATATTGGCAGTAAATTCGGTCGTCGGACTATCCGAACACGTACATACCTAGTACTATATTTTTACCAATTTACGAGCCAAGGTTGGCTTCTAGCAAAGTGCCATGCCCACCCAATTCTTCAGAAATATTCTTAATGGAATACACGATCTATATCAGGTGTAGTATACGTAGTATTGCGTATAGCGATCCAGTATCTGATGTTCACGTGCAAGGCCTGAGGCTGGAATAGTATCTGCCCTGTACGAAGCACATATCAGATATCAATAATCCTAACCTGGTCATATTATCCTGATGGTTGCAACACAATAGAGAACTAGTTCTGAATCCCTGCGTGATCATCATCTTCATATGTCTGAAGTGATACTTCCGTCTTGACATCACATCCAATACACTACGATTCTCAATAAACTCAGAAGAGGCGTACACAGAACCTGTTAAAGTCCTGGGCGACCAAAACCAAAGCGTATCGATTGTCGCAAGTACTAGCGATGCAAGTCTCAGGTTGATGAGCGGAAAATCTATCAATATTTATCGCCCTTTTACTTAATATTTTGTTTAGTTTCTCAGGTTTGATGAACGTTTGATATGTTTTAGTTTATTTTGCAGATAAAATAATATCGGGACTCAATGAAATCATTTAGGACTAAATATGGGTCAAATAAGGGCAATTATTGGACTTGATATTTTAATTTTGGAGATTGGAAACTTGAAAGGGCGTTTTGACAAAGTGCAGTTTTAGAAATTCCAATTTTGCGTATCTGTCGTAATTTGGGCATAACTTTTTACTCCAATATCGGATTGAGCTGATTCAAGTTGCAGATTAAAGAAGACTCAAAGATCTACAACGTTGAAAGACAAAATATTTTCAAATTCTGAAGATTGTATGACCTCAATTGATGAATTAGCCAGAAGTGTGTTGTGTGTAATTATTAAAGTCATTTTCAATCATTTTCAAAGTAAAAAATAAATTAATAAAAAATTATCAAATCACCACCAAACATGATAAGCAATTAGTGGAGCAATTAATAATGGATTTGGTGGAGTAATTAGTGGAGAAATTAATAATGGATTTGGTAGAGAATTTGATGGAGGTAAAATTTTGCCTATAAATACCAAGTCATTTCATTTGTAAAATTCATATTTTCTTCTTTGAAAATCCTAATGAATAAATAAAAGATTGTATCTTGTTTATTTATTTACATCTTTCAGTAATTAATTTCCGCTTTCGCACTTTCTTTTCTTTACTTTTCAGTTTTTTTTTCCGCAATTTACTTTTATGCACAATCATTTCCTTTATTTACTTTTGCATTTTTATTTTTCAAGCAATGAGGAGGTAACTCTCCCTTGCTGGGGTGAAGGTAAAGCTTTTATTATTGCTATTTAGATTAATCTCCTTTAATTATAATATATAAACTATTTAAAACATGACTTAATAAGGATAACGCTATAATTGGCCGGTTGGTAATTATTATAATTGGTTTTAACCTGACTAAGTATGAATACCGCCTGGTTGGTCGGTTGGTAATTAATTATTAATTTGAGTTAATCAGGATACCGCCTATATGGCTGGTTGGTAATTATCACGCAAAGTTAATATATTATTAGGGAGATATCTAAAATAGTAGTAATAAAAGTTGATCCTCTAACCCCAGCATCTTCTTTTATTGTACTTTTATTTTATTTATTTTTCAGCAATTTACTTTTATTTACTTTTTACTTTTTACTTTTACTCTTTTTTTTTTTACTTTTCAGCAATTTACTGTTCAGTATTTAATTTTTAGCAATTTACTTTATGTTTTTTTATTATTTAAATTTTTACTACCCGTAAATAGTGTCGTAACTAAGCCAGTTATCTGGGGTTGTGATGAATTCCAATATCACCGTTCATAAGGGGATAGATTATAGTTTGGGTAATATAAAGATTTATTTATTGAGTCTTAATCTTAAGCTTTTTATTAACTGGCCAATAATAAAATTGATCTGGTATTTTAAAATGAACTTGTATAGTTTTATAAATTTGAATTTTCTTCAATCTACTTTCAAGCAATTTTATTTACTTGTTTTAAGTTTTAAAGCCACCACCCAATCAAATAATCAATCTATTACATACTTGTAAACATTTAACTTCATAATTGATAACAAATGGTTTTAAGTCCTCGTGAGATCGATACTTTTTATACTACTTGAACGATACGTGCGCTTGCGTGATACGCGTGTGATTACGCCGGTCATAGGTTAAGACCAAATACACCTACCCTGAAGCGGACTCCCATAACACATAGACACACTACCAATGGGATTCTGCGGGGTCTTCCAGAGCGAAGCTATATTCCGTACTATCGGTAAAACACAACCTTCTATCGCACTTGCATAAGTATCCATACTTAAATATATGAGAACTATGTCGTTATGCCTAGGCCTGGGCATATCGGACCGAATCGGATCGGATCTGATGATTTGGTCCGATCGAATGCAGTGTTACTTGTTTGACGGATTTCGGATCGGATCGGATTTTATCCGATCCGATCGATTTTTTTTTTTTTACTTATGAAAACGACGTCGTTTTGGACTATATCAAACGACGTCGTTTTGTATAATATATTAGGTCATCTTTGTTTCATTTTCTTCACTTCTTCCGTTCTTCGATATTCACTCTTAATCTTAAATCTTCAATTCATCTTCACTCTTCAGTTTACTACCTCCGCCATCTTCACTTCAGTCTCCAATCTCCCTCTACGACGCCTACGCCTTCAATTTACCCTTCACTCCGCCGTCGGTCGCAGTCACAGAGAAAGTAAGTTCCCCTTCAAATTAGGGATTTCCATTTAGACTTAGTTAGTTAGTTAATTAATTTCGTTCAGAATCAAAATAATGAAAAAAAATTGAAAGTTTATCAAATACTCAAATGACTGAAAGTTTGAAATAGTTTGCCATTTGCTGTTATTGCCGATTTGATCTTCAATTCGTCATTCAATTTGAAGCACTTGTTGCCGATTTGGCGATTTCCATTTAATTAATTATTTTTGTTCAAAATATTGTGTAAAATTAGCACATGTTTTGCTTTGAATTTGATCGTCGTTTTGCATGAGCCTAAATACCTAATTGGCTAATTGTATGTGCTGTTTGAATTAATTCTATGACATCTTTTGGGTAGCATGTATTTGTGAAATTTCCAGAATGGTATTTTGAGGTCTGCTTTGCAATTGCATTCTAGAATAATTCTGCAGCTTCAATCTGTCATTTTGGGTGGTTTTATTTTCTAATTTCCCAAGTATCCTTTGAATAATGCTTATGGTAGTCTGTTATTTTTTTCCATAATCAGTTATCTGACTATCTGTTACTGAAAATGTCAAAATGCTACTAAATTTTCATAGCTTTGATACTACAGCATAATAAGTTATCACTCTGTTATTTGCTTTGATCGTCGTTTTGCATGACTCAAATTTTTGATAAGTTATTGTCATTGTAGATGAGTGGGTTTGAAAGCTCACCCAACAGTAGTGGGTCGGAATCAGATTCTATTGAGGTACAATTAACAGAAACAAGGAAACGGAAAAGAAAATCTCGATCAAAGTCAAACTCTGAGAGACCGCCGTTGTCAAAAAAACATGATTCATCGCCGTCAATCACATCAGTAGCAACTAAAATAAGAAATAAAAGATCTGAAGTATGGAAAGTTTTCCGCATGTGTGAAGATATTCCGGATAGGGCTGTCTGTACATATTGTCAAAAGACTTATGCTTGTAGTTCGAAAGATCGGTCACAACAACCACTGAAGAGGCATATGGAGACCTGCAAATCATATTTGGCTTATTGTGAAGCACAAGGTGTTTTGGTTGGGGTTGGTGAAGAGGGAGGCACAAGTGGAAATCTCTCAGTGAGAGACGGTCATTTCAATCAAGCAGCGTGTCGGAAAGCAGCTGTGAAGATGATCATTGTTGACGAGCTACCATTTAGTTTTTTATAGAAAAGAGGGTTTTCGACATTCCCTCGTTTTGATGTCCCGTCTCGTAGGACTATAACAAGAGATATCCTACAGTTGTTTGCTGATGAAAAAGTTATGTTGAAGAGCATTTTATCTGCGGGTAATCAGAGAGTTAGTTTGACCACCGACATATGGACGTCAATTCAAAACATTAATTACATGGTTATCACTGGCCATTTTATAGACAATGATTGGCAATTGCATCGGTGAATACTTAGCTTCTGTCCAATTAACAATCACAAAGGAGACACTATCGGAAGGTTAATAGAGTCTTGTTTACAACACTGGGGTATTGAAAGAATTTTTACTGTAACTGTGGATAACGCCAGTGCCAATGCCGTAGCCATCCAACAGTTGGTGAGGAAGATGAGGACGTGGAGAGGAGATGCATTGGTGCTTAATGGAGAGTATGTGCATATGCGGTGTTGCGCTCACATATTAAACTTAGTTGTGTCTGATGGTCTGAAAGAAATGGATGACAGCATTATAGCAATTCGAAATGCTGTTAAGTATGTGAGATCTTCTCCATCAAGATTGGAAGCATTTAAATCGACGCGGTAGCACGTGAGAGGATTGAGAGCAAAGAAAGTGTCATCTTAGATGTTCCTACTAGGTGGAATTCCACCTACTTAATGTTGAATGCTGCATTAGACTTCCAGAAGGCCTTTGATCGAATGATTGATGATGATGGTCATTATGCTCTATATTTTGGTGATGATGAAAATGGGAGCAAAAGGATTGGGCCTCCTACTGATATGGATTGGGAGAAAGCTCAATACTTTGCTGATTTTTTGGAGATTTTTTATGATGCAACGAATATGTTCAGTGCCTCATCCACCCCACATCTTGTTTCACCTACAATGAGATTTGCAAGATTCATACTAGCTTGAAAAACCTGGCACGTAATGAAAATCCTCTTTTGCATGAAATGGCCATATCTATGAAGATGAAGTTTGATAAATATTGGGAGACCACTGCCAAAATCAATAAATTATTGATTGTGAGTACTGTTCTTGATCCACGTCGTAAGATGACATTTGCCTCCGTTTGCTTTAGTATACTTTTTGATAATGATGATGTTAAGATAGAAGAAATGAGAAAGTCTACTAGAGATTTATTGAAAAGATTATACGATATGTATAATGATTGGTATGGCAGTCTAGTGCTGGTAGTGGTATGACACAATCTCAGCCATTTATTAGACAACGAGCACAAGATAGAATGCGTAAGCGCAATACAAACGTGCAACCTGATGATCCATTTGAAGTTTTTCAGACTAGTCATGTCATTAATCAAGAGGATAGTACTGAGGTTGAAATGTATTTGATGGAACCTTATGAGACTAGTCGTGACCCTAGCTTTAATGTTCTGATGTGGTGGAAAACAAATACTGGTAAGTATCCAATTTTGGCTAGGATTGCTCGTGATATTTTTGCAATGCCGGTATCGACTGTGGCATCTGAATCGGCATTTAGTACGGGCGGTCGTGTTCTTGATAGTTTTCGTAGTTCATTAACTCCTGTTATGGTCGAGGCTCTAATATGCACTCAAAATTGGATACGAAATAGCCTTACAATTGACAAAACCAATGAAGTAGAAGCCATGCTATTGGAGGCAGAGTACTATGAAAAGCTCGAGGAAGGTAAAAAAATTATTAATTAGTTTTTTAATTGTTATAGTGAATACCATAAAATGCAAACTTACTAACTTATAATATATATATTTTTTGTATTTTATTTGAAGAATATCACAAGTTACAATCTGAATCACAATCACTGGATTTGGATCATGTTGTTGGCACCAAAGTTTGAGCTCAATTAGCTTGAAGGTACAATTTTGACAAAGTTGAAAGTTCTATTTTGTAAGTATTAATTTCCTTCCAGTAAGTAAACTTTGAATGAATCTTAGTTTTTGATATATAATTTGAGTTTAATATCTGAATTAGATGAACTTACAATGACAAGTTGAGCAACTTATTAGTTACAATGTTGATAGTGACTTTACTTTTATATGAATGTTTATACTTTAGGAATGAGATATCGACAATTTACATAATACAATTGTCTAAATTTGTAGAACTTCATAAACTTTATCTCTCTTTACAACTAAGCTTGAATAAGCTTGATTCATGTATTGAAAATGATCAATAAAAAAGTTGATTCATGTATTGAAAATGATCACTAAACAACTTTGATTATCATAGTTCATTAGTTTGTCTAAATTTGTAGAATACATTCCAGTTTTTGACCTTCATTTGTGCAATTTTTTGCAGGGAAATGATATTGGCCTTCTAATTGTTGAGAATAATAAACAATGAAAGAATTAGGATATTCTAGGGAATATTTATTTTGGTGTAATTTTGGTGTTATGGGTTGGACTTGGAAAGGATACATATTGTGATAGTTGCACCATTTGATTTGAAATGTTGTAACCAAAATGGGTTTTTGGGTTGGAAATGCCTTTAGGAGTACATGAATGCATAACTGGTGCTGTATTTGTTGATGATTGTGTTTGAGCGGAACAGTTGTTTTTGGATTTTGCTTTCACCGAAGTCTACTTGATAGTTGTGTGCCAATTGATTTATGTTTCTAGTACTGTCTACATAATAATTAATAACTGTGTATTATCATAACTGGCTTGAAGTGATTGTGGTTGTCTGCATGATATCCATATTTTAATAATGGCAACTTTGAATATGCATTTTCCAGGTTGGTAGCAGAATTATCAAAAAATGATTCATGTTCGTGTGGAGCATGTGCAGCCTTCAAGATGTACATGGTTACTCGGATCATTATCAAATTTCGGGTGTTTTTTTCGAATTCGGATCATTGTCAAATTTCGGATCAATATCAAATTTCGAATATTTTTACCCAATTCGGCTCTTTATCAAATTTCGGATTTTTATCGAATTCGGATCATTATCAAATTTCGGATCATTATCAAATTTCGAATACTATTTCAAATTCGAATATGTTATCAAATCAAACTGATCCGATCCGAAATTATTCGGATCGGATTGGTTTGATCCGATTCGATCCGATAATAATCGGATCGAATCGGATCGAGTTTGATTCGATATTCGAATCCAATCGGATCAAATTTAAGTGAGTGATTCGGATCGGATCGGATTCGGATTTGATCCGATCCGATCCGAATCCGATAATGCCCAGGCCTAGTTATGCCCTCACAACACGCACAAGTGCAATACTAGTCTATTCCGCATTATCGATGTCCAATCTCGATAATACTACGACTAGGGATATTTAATGATTAAACCTTTGGGGATTGATACTGTCTCATATCATCTCAATCCGGAACTAATCATAAGCACTTCTACCATTTATATATCAAAGTAAATAAATTACAAAATGATAAAAGGCAATTTCATTGCTACATAGTTAATTTTGTACAAAAACACAATGTCTTTTACAAACAGTGACGCTATGGGTCATAACCATCCAACAATCTCCCACTTGGCCTATAGCCAGTCACTCAAGCATCTAATACCTGAACTATGTACATGTCGCTCAAACCTTTGCCGAGGAATAGCTTTCTTCAGCGGATCTGCAATGTTGTCATCTGATTGGACCTTCTCGACCTTCACATCACCATGATGTATGATCTCACGTATCAGATGGAAATGTCGAAGAACATGCTTATATCGTTGATGAGACCGCGGTTCCTTAGCCTGCGCTATAGCCTCGTTATTGTCATAATACAATGGAACGGGCTCAGCTGCTAACGGAACTACTACTAATCCAATTAGGAATTTTCGGATCCAAACTGCCTCTTTTGCTGCTTCATCTGCAGCAATATACTCCGCTTCTGTCGTTGAATCGGCAACAGTCTCATGCTTGGAAGATTTCCAGCTTACTGCTCCGTTATTCAAATAAAATATGTACCCGGATTGCGACTTGCAGTCATCTTTGTCGGTTTGGAAACTTATATCGGTATACCCAGTTACCTCAAGTTCTCCATCTCCATAGATTAAGAAAGCATCCTTAGTTCGTCTAAGATACTTAAGGATATTCTTATCCGCCATCCAGTGACCTTCACTTGGATCGGCCTGATAGCGACTACACATGCTCAAAGCATAGGAGACATCAGGTCTCGTACATATCATGGCATACATGATCGATCCGACTGTCAAGGCGAACGATATCCGACTCATGTTGTCTCTCTCATCTTGAGTTTTAGGACACATGTCCTTAGATAGATAGACGCCATGTGACACTGGCAACATTCCCCTCTTGGACTGATCCATGTTGAATCTCTTCAACACTTTGTCAATGTACGTACTCTGGGAGAGTCCAAGCAGCTTTCTAGATCTAACCATGTAGATCTTTATTCCTAGAATAAAGGTTGCTTCTCCCAGATCTTTCATGGAGAATTTCAATGAAAGCCAAGCTTTCATCGACGTTAACATAGGAATGTCATTGCCAATAAGTAATACATCGTCAACATAAAGGATAATAAAAGTCAGTGCTCTCCCACTAACCTTATTATATACACAAGGATCATCCTCGCTTTGAATGAAATCATATTCTTTTATGATCTCATCAAAACATTGGTTCCAAGACCTCGATGCTTGCTTCAATCCATAAATGGATCGATTTAACTTGCAAACCTTGTTTGTAAGTCTAGGCATGATAAAACTGTCAGGCTGTTGCATGTAAACATCCTCCAAAAGGTTTCCGTTAAGGAAAGTGATTTTAATGTCCATCTGTCATATCTCGTAATCGAAATATGCAGCAATAGCAAGCATTATCCGAATGGATTTAATCATGGCAACGGGTGAGAAAGTTTCATCGTAATCGACACAATATCGTTGACGATACCCCTTCGCTACAAGCCTAACGTTTCCATCCATGTCGGTCTTCTTCTTGAAAACCCATTTGCAACCAATAGGCTTTCCGCCTTCTGGTGCATCAACCAGTGTCCAAACTTGGTTGGTGTACATGGAATCCATTTCGGACTTCATGGCTTATTGCCAAAAAGCGAAATCGATATCTTGTATTGCTTCCTTATACGTAGCCGGTTTGTTATCCTCAATAAGATTAATATCTACATGAGGTGAGATCATAAACCCATACCTCTCAAGTTGTTTCCTGACTCTCTTTGACCTATGCGGTCCTTGTGTAATAGAAGATTGTGGTACAGTCTCATCCCGGATGGACTGTTCTTGTTCCGTTTAGGATTCTATGCCAGAAACAGTATCATTCCGACTTTCATCGAGTTCCACTTTCCTCCCACTTACCACTGCATTTAGGAATTCATTCTCAAAGAAAATCACATGTAGAGCAACAAATACTTTGTTCTCTCATGGGTGATAGAAGTAATATCCTTTGGTTTCCCTAGGATATCCTATGAATAGCCATTTATCCGATTTGGGCTCAAGTTTGGTACATTCCAAACGTTTGACGTATGCTCAGCATCCTCAAATCTTCAGGAATGAGAAACCCGGTTTCTTTCCTGTCCATATCTCATACGGAGTCTGTTGAACAGATTTTGACGGAATCTTATTCAAAATAAGAATTGCACTATTTAATGCATATCCCCAGAAGGAAATAGGTAGCTCTGTGCGACTCATCATAGACCTTACCATGTCTAAGAAAGTTGGGTTTCTCTGTTTGGACACACCGTTTAATTACGGTGTTCCAGGAGGAGTCCATTGTGAAATAATACCATATTCTTTTAAGTAATCTAGAAACTCATTGCTCAAGTATTCACCACCACGGTCCGACCGTAATATCTTTATACTATTATCGGTTTGTTTTTCAACTTCATGTCGAAACTCTTTGAATTTCTCAAAAGTTTTCGACTTGTGTCTCATAAGATACACATAACCATAACGTGATGCATCATCCGTAAAGATCACGAAGTATTCGTATCCACCTCTAGTCTGGCTAGACATGGGTCAACATACGTCACTATGAACGAGGGCTAACAGTTCGGTGGCGTATTCACATTTACCACTAAAAGGTGATTTAGGCATTTTGCCTAATAAGCAAGATTCGTAGACGTCATATGAATTTGGATCAAATCCGTCCAAGTACCCACTCTTCGAAAGTGTGGAATTGTGAGTCTTATTTATGTGTCACAGACGACAATGCCACATATAAGTTTCATCTTTGTTACTCATTTTAAGCCTTTTGTTTGTTATATTATGTTTGAGATTGATTTATATTCAAAATATAAAGACCATTATTTGCAATAGCAGTGCAAATTTCTACATCATTTTTATACACAAAACACCTAGTGTTCCTGAATACAAAATTATACCCACATTGGGTTAACAAAGATATGGAAATAATATTCCTAGTCAAACTAGGTATATAATAACAGTCAGATAGTTCAAGTACATGCCCTGAGGGCAGTTCTAAAACAAAAGTGCCAACAGTCAAACGACTGGTGCCCTATTTTCGACGCGTAGATCAATCTCCCCTGAGGCCAGTCTCTTGCTAATCCGTAGATCCTGCATATCAGTACATATATGAGTACCACAACCAGAATCAAAAATCCAATTTTTAAAACTAGAAGTAGTCATGTTTATTTCAATAACAAACATACCTGAAGCTGGTGCCTTGCCCACTTTAATCTCCTTCTGGAGCGTCTTAAACTCGCGGCAGTCACGCTTCTAGTGACCCCGCTTACCGCACTAGAGGCAAACATCCTGAGATTTGTCCTTAGGCTTCCCAGAAGCCTTTGATGATTTGGCCTTGCCCTTTCTCTTATACTTCTTCTTTTTAACACCACCAAGCGTCTTAGGCCAAGCCTTGTGAGACTGAGATGTTGAAGCAAAGTGTGCCTCACGCTTATTGCCCTTGAGAAACTCATTCTCAGCTTCCTTCAGAATAGACATCAACTCTCCAAGAGTATCATCGTGGTTCATCAGGTTATAGTTGATGATAAACCCTCTCCAAGTGTCGGGGAGAGACTGCAAGATCAAATCTATGGAAGTCTCAGCCTCAAAGACTATCCCCATCTGAGTCAGCTCATCAATGTCAACTATCATCTGTGCCACATGGGACTCAATAGACATGCCTTTTGACTTACGTGCACGGAAGAGCTTCTTTTGTAACTCATATCTTTGCGATTTACGGTTAGATCGGTGAAGATCATGCAACCTCGCCAACATGTTATAGGGATCAAATTCCTTGTTCTGTCGATGAAAATACTGAGTCATAGCAGCAAGCATAATAGACTGAGCAGTAGAGTTGTCATCGCTGTGAGTCTTCCAAAGCTCCAGCTCAAGTAACTGATCAGGTCTTGGCTTAGGCCCAAGAGGTGTCTCTATAGTATATAGCAGCCTCTCGGATCCAATGACTATCCTCAGATTCATTTCCCAATCAGAAAAGTTTGTGCCCTTGAAAACATTTTCGCCCATGATAATATCTCAGACACTGCCCTTTCCCGTCATCTTGATTACGATAGTCCAACTATCTAATCAACGATATATGGGTACAGTCTAACTGTTACAAGAAAAATAACATTGTATTAGTCCAACTAATAAAATAATTTTGACGAAATAATTTGAAAGCGCGTAAAGCTAAGTATCTGAACGAAATTGCAAATTCAATACTAGCCTCCCACTATTTTTCGGCGAGCCTCTAACCCTCTGTCGAGTACTCTGGAAATCCAGTTTCCTAGTGGGCTAGGATCTCGTTAAATAACACACAACCTTGACTTTGGCCAACAGGTTGTATGATATTTAACTAGGTAGATCTCGAAGATCAATTGGATCTCATCCAATTTCTAGATTCGGTAGGTGGACATCCAAGTCCGAAACATATATACAATATATATACCAATATATCCAATATATTTGCCTAACCTTTTTCCTCTGAATCAACTAAGCCTTGGCTTTGGCACAACAAGCTTAATGATTCCAATTAAGCGGGACTCATTGACATGGAAAGCTTCGTAATCAATGTCGATGGACAAGAAGTGAACTTGACTTTGGCCAACAAATCACAACTTGGACAAGAAACCGATGTGGAACAAAGCCTTCATGATTCAAACACATCCACAATTGACAAAGGTCTTGACTTTGGCCAACAAACCAATGCCAACTTTCGATCTTGAGTAAGAATCACTCAATGGAAGGAAAAACGCTTAATATATTTTAAGGGTTTTTTCGCGTAATTGGCAACCAATTAATTATCTTTGTAGGTCTCATCATACACCCTTAAGCATGCATTCTAAAAGCATAATAAGGCGCGAAAAGTAAATTAATAACGATATACGGATGGATATTTAACAGATTGTTCCTAGAAAAAATCACTCACATTCCTCTCCCCGGCTAGCACTATTCTACTTCTACCCAATTACATAATACAATAAGAGAAACCTCATGGACATTGAGGGGAATTAGGTGAGAAGAGAATATAAAGAATCAATGAGAGATAAGGCTGGACACGCAGGTCCAATTTAATAAATTCTAAATTTACAACAATTTCCAAAATTGTCATTTCCCTCTAATATATATCCGATATACGCTATTCATTCAACACATCTATGTATTCATTCATAGCATGCAATTCAATCAACCTAATCCAATTAATTAATCTTTGAATTATGTGATCATCCAATGTTCAAACAACGATTTGATTTTGCGCGAGTCCAACTCGTTTGAGAATAAGTACTCAAAGTACGAATTTTTGAATTATATCGAACTACTCGTTAAATCTAATTTAATTCTTATTCAATACTAATTCATTTATTTAATTCCAAATTAAAAAACTACACTTTTTAATGTGTTTTAACGACTTTGATTCCAAATCTAATCTTATCGGGTCTCAAAGCCCAACTAACATCCAATGTTTGTTTAATTAAAGTCCGATGGGTTTTCAATTGATTTCATAAGGCATGGGATTTGTTCAATATGGGTCAAACCCAATTACCAAGCCCAATTAAGGAATCACCCTCATTTGTAAAGAAACCAATTTCGGCCCATAAGGCCCAATTAAACTTTTAAAGCTCATTTGTTATATATGGACTTAATGGAATGATTTAGGCCCAATTTGGATCCAATCCAATTGGCCTAAACCAACTTGGCCCAACCAAGCCCATTATGCCCAAATACAACAAATTCAAGCCCAATTCAAAATCAATCCCAATTAATCAAATTTTAAAATTCCAAATTTTATAATTCAATTAACTAAAGTGTAATACATCAATTAATTATCTAAATTAATATTTACAAAATACAATTTAATTAATTAATTATGTATTCTTTTGTTCAACTTATGTCCAACATTTTTGAATCAAAAAATCAAGTCATTACATGCTATATTAGTCACGGCAATGGTGGGTATTTCATGTCCGATTTTGTTTTCAATCCGATTGAATTTTAAATCAATATTTCCCAATCCTTTCAAGTCATCTAATGATCTAAGAAATAAAAAATATCATGACCCTAGGGTAATATCAACATTCGGCCAAGCCATGTATAGGGCAAAAATTTGATCCAATCAATATTTCATGAAATTGATCATATACAACTTCAATATATCATCATTCAAGCATACTCAATCAATCAATTTTATCAAATCATGCTCAAATTGATTTTACTCAAATTAGTTTTGATACCATTGTTGGGATTCTAGATTAGTCCCAAGATCAAATCAAGCATAAAATGTGAATGAATAATCAAAGAAGGGTGGCGAAAACACACTTACATTGATCGGCTTTTAGATGTGTCAAACAACAAGATTTTTCTCCAAGAAGCTTTGTGTATTCGGCCAAGGGATCCACCAAGCTCCAAGCTTTGTCTTGTGATTCCAAACTCTCAAGTTGGTTTCCCTAACACCTTGATATGATTCTTTGAAGAGTGTGTGTGCTAGCACTCAAAAATTGCCACAATTTTTGATATTATTCTTTCCAATTTTCGGTCAAATGGAGAACAAAATGGGAGAGAAAAATGCTTGTGATTTTCGGAAATGGTGAGAGAGAATGAAGCTTGTGTTAATTGTTTTCAAAAATAATTAATTGATATACCAAATATTGGTTTGGTAAAAGTCAATCAAAGCTTGACTTTGGAGTGTATTAGAAGCCACCACCAAAACCCATCACCAAAAAACTACTTTAAAGTGACAAGTGATGTGACATTTGATGTGACATATGGGCCCCACTCAATTCCAAATACGAGTGGGCCCCACTCAATTCCAAATGCGAGTGGGCCCACAAACACTCCCGGGCCCGGGTTCGATAATTTCGAATTAACGAACTTCCGTCGTGATGTAATTAAATCGAATTTAATTAAATAATTATGCCTAGCAAAATTACTATTCACATCGCTAATAAATTAATTCTAAATTAACTCGTTTGCCCGAATTAAAATCTAATTTTAATTCTGCGTCGAAATCTAATTTCGTTTAATATATCAAATATATTATTTTATCGATTAATTCCAAATTAATCTTCTCTTTCTTCAAATAGTACTTTATCCAAGATAAAGTCTCTCCGCAATTAATCCCAGATTAATTATGCTCGAATCATACGTCATCGGTGAATCTTCTGGAAGCGACCCAAGAGATCCCTGGACATGTTGGCAGTAAATCTGGTCATTGGACTATCCGAACACGTATGTACTTAGTACTACATTTTTACCGATTTACGAGACAAGACTGGCTTCTAGCAAAGCGTCATGCCTACCCAATTCTCCAGAAATATATTCTTAATGGAATATACGATCTATATCAAGCGTAGTGTATGTAGTATTACGTATAGCGATCCAGTATCTGATGTTCACGTGCAAAGCCTGGGGCTGGAATAGTGTCTGCCCCGTACGAAGCACATATCGGATATCAATAATCCTGACCTGGTCATATTATCCCGATGGTTGCAACACAATAGAGAACTAGTTTTGAATCTCTATGTGATCATCATCTCCATATGTCTGAAGTGATACTTCAGTCTTGACATCACATCCAATACACTACGATTCTCAATAAACCCAGAAGAGGCGTACACAGAACCTGTTAAAGTTCTGGATGACCAAAACCAAAGCATATCGATTGTCGCAAGTACTAGCGATGCAAGTGTCAGGTTAAGACCAAATACACCTACCCTAAAGCGGACTCCCATAGACACATAGACACACTACCAATGGGATCCCGCGGGGTCTATCCAGAGCGAAGCTGTTTTCCGTACCATCGGTAAAACACGACCTCCTATCGCACTTGCATAAGTATCCAATACTTAAATATATGAGAACGATGATGTTATGCCCTCACAACGCGCACAAGTGTAATACTAGTCTATTCCGCATTATCGATGTCCAATCTCGATAATACTACGACTAGAGATATTTAATGCTTAAACCTTTGTGGATTGATACTGTCTCATATCATCTCAATCCGGAACTAATCATAAGGACTTCTACTATTTATATATCAAAGTAAATAAATTACAAAACGATAAAAGGCAATTTCATTGCTACATAGTTAATTTTGTACAAAAACACAATGTCTTTTACAAACAGTGACGCTATGGGTCATAACTTTCCAACACATATAGGACTGGACTTAGATAAATATAAATTTCTTTTAATATCCGTTAACTAAAGAAATTTATTTTATCTAAAAGATGGTCATATATGGATTCGATCTTAATCTTGAGTGTACTACGAACTCCTGCATGATAGGCTATGTCCTTTGATTTACGATGGTGAGGTTGGTGTTGCATTCCCGGCCAATAACTACGTATTTTGGGGATATGGTTTGGTGTGTAGCTAGGAATATTTTACAAGATATGGAATTCACTCATTCTTACGAGAAGTAGAAGAATATTTTTTTTTAAGAGTTGATTCGGGACTTGAACAATTTGAGCGCTCAACTTTTCTATTGCGAATAGAAAGTTTTATATATTCATAATTATTATGAATTAATTGTTCATTATAGAATCAATGATGCTTAAGAGACAAAATTTTTAGAGGGGTTTAACGAAATTTTGACCCGGCTTTATTTATGAGATATTCGTGAAGGGCTATATCCATATGTAATGACTATATCGATGGACATCGAAGATGCTCGGTTTATTTAATCCATCTACGGTAACGGAAATTCAACTTCACATTTTTAATGGAATAACCCGGAGTTAATAATTCATAATATTTGATTAAAGAGTTTAATTAATATTTCGGAATTATTGGAGCTCGGAACCGTAGGTCCATTTGGTCCCCTTGCTAGCTCGACTAACTGTAGCAAACCTAATATAATTAGATTGTCTATTTATATGCTCACTTTATATTTATATATTATTAATGAGATTAATAATATTTATTGTCACAAATGAAAACTGTGTTAAATTAGTTTAACTTAATGTTTTCTAGAATTCTTTAATTATGAGATAATCAAGTCTTGATTATGAGATAATCAAGTCTTGATTATGAGATAATCAAGTTAGTAATAATTATGAGATAATTACTACAACATAATTAAAGGTAAATAAATCATTATTAATATATTGATTTTTATTTACCGTTGGAGACAAAGCCATATGACTTATCATGTCATCCAAGCAATTATGTCTATTAGGTGGCTTGGATATACCTAATAGTTTTGTCATTAACTTATGCATTTTATACTTTGGTATGTCCTCCACATTTATATGTTTGCCATTGAAAGAAAGCATTGAATCCTTAATGACAAAGTCATTGTCTTTAGCTTAACATTTCTTATGCTTTAGTATAGCATTCACATTTTTGGGTTGGCCATTGCAAGAAAGCATTAGATGCTTAATGATAATGTTAGTTGGCTTGTGTAAGAGAATATAATCTCTACCATTTCTCTCACTTCCTAAGGTTAACACTTTGCATTCATTCACACAATTGTTGTGAGAAAGATTTGAGAGAAAAGAGATAATAACTTCAAATATTCACAAGTGTTGTGAGAGTATTTGAAATTCCAAAGAGCCAAACATCATTGTGACATCCTAAATCTCTAAATAGTTTAGAGATTTAATCTTTGTGAGTGAAGTCCACACTTCAGTTTGTTGGTTTCGAGTCATAGTTCGGAATATCAAGTGGTTGATCTAATTGTTAGACACCAAATGATTGATCTTGGCTACTACAACAAATGGAGAAGGCAAAGAAAATTTTGAAGATCCATACCGGATCGGTGCCACCATAAGAAACATCTGCCGCACTAAGGAAAATCGTTTCCTACAATCTTTTTCCCGAAATTGTTACTCCATGTGAAATTGGGATGATTCCGCCATCCTGGATTGTAGGTGTTGAGATATGGATTGTTTCTCTATTTTTTGAAAGTACTAAGATAGTTCATCGTCTCATCATATTAGTTGTAAGATTCTGCCTCTGGTGCTCCTCCATATGGTGAACTTATGGAACCGACATTAACATTCATGCTAAGAGTTTCCATGAATTCGCATATTTGATCCAGCTTAGCATTCATGCTAGACCACAAATGTATTCATAAGCCTCTTTCGATGGTTAGATAAAAATATTCAAAGTTACTTAGTTAACTATATTCCTATGTTAACTAAGAAACTCCAAATTCATTAAGTTTAAGTTCCAATTGTGGTTACACCCGCCCTACAGGTATATTCATATCTTGGAAGAAAATCATCCAAAGTGAGATCGTGTATTATTGAGTCTATGGCTAAACCTAAAACCTATTTTCCAAGTTCATTTTAAGTTTACCTAATCAATCTTATTGGCGACGAATTCAATAAGACGCATTAAGAACTAGACTCAATAAATAAACCAAAACATCACACAAAACACAAAGTAACTCAACTTATAAAACCATTGATATTGGTATTCATCACAACCCTAGATAATATGCTGATTCATGGCAGCAAGCATAATGGACTGAGTGGTGCAGTTGTCATCACTGTGAGTCTTTCAAAGCTCACGCTCAACTATTTCCTCAGGTCCGGGCTTAGGCCCAAGAGGTCTATCTATCGTATAGAGTAACTTCTCGGATCCCAGAATAATTCTGAGATTCATCTCCCAGTCGGAAAAGTCCGTGCCATTGAAGACATTGTCACTGATGATAATGTCCATAACACTGTTCTTTCTAGTCATTTTAATTTCGATAATCCAATTATCCAATTAACAATATTTTGGGTACAGTCTAACTGTTACAAGAAAGATAAAATTATATTAGTTCAACTAATAAGAATAATTGACGAAATAATTTGAAAGCGTGTAAAGCCAAGTATTTGAACGAAATTACAAATTCAATACTAGCCTCCCACTATTTTTCGACAAGCCTCTAACACTTTGTCGAGTACTCAGGAAACCTAGTTTCCTAGTGGGCTAGGATCCCGTTAAATAACACACAACCTTGACTTTGGCCAACAAGCTGTATGATATTTAACTAGGTAGATCTCGAAGATCAATTGGATCTCATCCAATTCCTAGATCCGGTAGGTAGACCTCCAAGTCCGAAACATATACACAGTGTATATGTCAATATTTCCTCTGAATCAACTAAGCCTTGGCTTTTGCACAACAAGCTTAATGATTCCAGTTAAGCGGGACCCATTGACTTTGGAAAACTTCGTAATCAATGTCGATAGACAAGAAGTGATCTTGACTTTGGCCAACAAATCACAACTTGGATAAGACACCGATATGGAACAAAGCTTTCATGATTCAAACATATCCGCAATTGACAAAGGTCTTGACTGTGGCAAACAAATCAGTTCCAATCTTGGATCTTGAGTAAGAATCACTCAATGGAAGGAAAAACGCTTAATATATTTTGAGGGTTTTTCCGTAATTGGGAACCAATTTATTATCTTTGTTAGGTCTCATCATACACCCTTAAGCATGCATTCTAAAAGCATAATAAGGCGCGGAAATAAAATTAATAACGATATGCGGATGGATATTTAACAAATTGTTCCTAGAATAAATCACTTCATTTCCTCTCCCCGGCTAGCAATATTCTTACTTCTACCCAATTACATAATACAATAATAGAAACCTCATTAACATTGAGGGGAATTAGGTGAGAAGAGAATACAAAGAATCAATAAAGAGAAAAGGCTAGACACGCAGGTCCAATTTAATAAATTCTAAATTTACAATAATTTCTAAAATTGCCATCCCTTCTAATATCCATCTAATATACACTATTCATTCATCACATCCGTGTATTCATTCAAGCATGTTATTCAATCAATCTAATCAAATTAATTAATCTTTGAATATTAGTGATCATCCAATGTTCAAATAATGATTTGATTTGCGCGAGTCCAACTCGATTTAGAATAAGTACTCGAAGTACGAATTCTTAAATTATATCGAATTACTCTTTAAATCTAATTTATTTCGTACTCAATACTAATTCATTTATTTAATTCAAAATTAAATATCTACACCTTTTAATGCGCTTTAACGATTTAGATTCCAAATGTAATCTAAATGGGTCTCAAAGCCCAGTTAACATCCAATGTCGTTTAATTAAAATCCAATGGGTTTTCAATTGATTTCATAAGGCATGGACTTTGGTCAATATGGGTCAAACCCAAATACCGAAGCCCATTTAAGGAATCACCCTTATTTTCCAAGAAACCAATTTAGGCCCATTAGGCCCAATTAAACTTTTAAAGCCCATTTGTTATATTTGGACTTAATGGAATGATTTAGGCCCAATTTGGATTCAATCCAATTTGCCTAAACCAACTTGGCCCAACCAAGCCCATTATGCCCAAATACAACAATTAAAAGCCCAATTCAAAATCAAGCCCAATTAATTAAATTTCAATATTCCAAATTTCAAAATTCAATTAATTCAAGTGTAATATATTAATTGATTATCTAAATTAATATTTCCAAAATATAAATTTAATCAATTAATCATATATTAATTTGTTCAACTCATGTCCAACATTTTTGAATCAAAAAAATCATCTCATTACATGCTTATCAACTCACGACATTATAGGGTTTTTAAGTCCGATTTCGTTTTCAATCCGATTGAATTATAAATCAACATTACCCATGTTTTTCAACTCATTCAATGATCAAAAAACAAAAATACCATGACATTAGGGCAAGTATTACATTCGGCCAAGCCATAATGTTGGGGAAAAATTGATCTAATCCATTTTTCTTAAAATTGATCACAAACAACTCCAAGTCATCCATATACAAGCATGCTCAAACAATTAATTTAGTCAAAACATGCTCAAATCCAATTTACCCTAAGTATATTTCATGCTCAAAATGGCTCAATGATACCATTGTTGGGTTTCTAGGTTAATCCCAAGATCATTCAAGCATAGAAATAGAATGAATACTCATAAGAAGTATGGCGGAATCATACTTACATTGATCGGCTTTTGGATGTGAAGAACAAAAAAAAAAATTTCCCTTTGTTGAAGCTCTCGGCCAAGGCTTGATTTTATTGATGAATATATACAAGCTCCAAGCTTTAAATGGATCCCAGGCTCTTAGATTGGTTTCCCTAACACCTTGTATTGATTCCTTGTTTGTGCTAGCAAGATTGGAAGAAAAACTATTCTTCTTCCTTCCTCCAAGGCTCACGGTTTTGGTCTATTTTGGGGGAGAGAGAGTTTTCAATTCTTTTGTTATTTGTTTTTCCAAAAACCTTATGAAAAATCTATTACCAAAATTTAGTATAACCTTTCCAAAAGTCAACCAAAATTTTGGGTCTAAAATTACATTAAATGTCCACACCAACCAACATCATGAATAGTGACTGTATGTCACTCACCAAAAAGGTGACTTGATGTCTATCACTAAAGTGACAAGTGATGTGACTCGCGATGTGACTTATGGGCCCCACTTAATTCGAAATCCGAGTGGGCCCGCAAACACTCCGGGGCTCGGGTTCGATAATTCTGAATTAATGAACTTCTGTGCGACATAATTAAATAATTATGCCTAGGAAAATTACTATTCACGTCGCTAACGAATTAATTATAAATCTAATTTTAATTCTGCATCGAAATCTAATTTCGTTTAATATATCAAATATATTATTTTATCGATTAATTCCAAATTAATCGTTCTATCTCTTCAAATAGTATTTTATCCCAGATAAAATCTCTCGGCTATTAATCCCAGATTAATAAAGTTCGAATCATACGTCATCGGTGAACCTTCGGGAAGCGACCCAAGAGATCCCTAGATATGTTGGCAGTAAATTCGGTCGTCGGACTATCCGAACACTTACGTACCTCGTACTACGTTTTTACCGATTTACGAGACATGGTTGGCTTCTAGCAAAGCGTCATGCCTACCCAATTCTCTAGAAATATTCTTAATGGAATATACGATCTTTGTCAGGCGTAGTATATGTAGTATTGCGTATAACGATCCAGTATCAGATGTCACATGCAAGGCCTGAGGCTGGAATAGTGTCTGCCCCGTACAAAGCATATATCGGATATCTAACAACTAGTCTCTTTAATCGGATAATCATGACTAAGTCATATTATCACGATGGTTGCAACACAATAGAGAACCAATTCTGTATCCCTACGTGATCATCATCTTCATGTGACTGAAGTGATACTTCCGTCTTGACATCATATCCAATACACTACGATTCTCAATAAACCCAGAATAGGCGTACACAGAACCTGTTAAAGTTCTGGACGACCAAAACCAAAGAGTATTGATTGTCGCAAGTACTAGCGATGCAAGTCTCAGGTTAAGACCAAATGCACCTACCCTGATGCGGATTCCCATAAACACATAGTCACACTACCAATGGAATTCCGCGGGGTCTATCCAGAGCGAAGCTGTTTCCGTACCATCGGTAAACACGACCTCCTACCGCACTTGCATAAGTATCTTATACTTAAATATATGAGAACTATGATGTTACGCTTCCATAACACGCACAAGTGCAATACTAGTCTATTCTGCATTTTAGATGTCCAATCTCGATAATACTACGACTGTGGATGTTTTAATGATTAAACCATTTTGAATTGATATTGTCTCATATCTTATCAATTCGGAACTAATCATAAGGACTTTTACCATTTATATATCCAAGTAAATAAATTACAAAATGATAAAAAGCAATTTCCATTGCTACATAGTTAATTTGTACAAAAACCACAATGTCTTTTATAAATAGTGACGCTATGGGTCATAACTGTCCAACACATATAAGCGGTGGATGTCATTTGTCCAAATTCCAACCGACCATATAAACGGTAACAAAATCATATAAATCGACCATGTAGGAGGTAACTAAGTCCAATAATGTGAAACCGGCCATATATGCGGTAAATAATTAATTCAAATTACTTATTTAAATTAAGGAAGTAAATATAAATTATTATAATAAAAGTTTCACCTCATACTCTAGCAAAAAGAGATTATATACTCATGATGTAATCAAAAACACACAAAAATTTATTAAATAAATAAAAAGAAAATACAAGAAAACTTAAATAAACATACAAGATACTTTCTTTTAGGTTTTCATGGAGAAATCCCCCAAAAAAAGCATGAAAAATGTATAGTTTTTGGCATGGTATTTATAGGCAAATATAAAGGCCTCCACAAATTTCTCCACCAAACATGGAAGTTGGACAATTGTAAATTGTCATTTTCATTTTTTTTTATAATGACTTTAGTAATTACATATAACACAATTTCATATTTTTCATCAATTTCGGTCGTGAAAACTTCAAAATTCAAAATGTCAAGTCCATTGGGAAGTCAGACCTAGTTATGTCCGAACTACGAAAATTACGCAAAAGTTGAAATTTCCAAAATTGTACTTCGTTAGAACGCCATTTCAAGTTTCCAACCTCCAAAATCCAAATGTCAAGTCCAGTTTTTGCCATTCTTTGTTCCATATTTCATCCTGATTGATTCCATTAAGTCCCGATTTTATTTTATCTGTAAAATAAAATAAAACATATCAAAACGTTCATAAAACTCTAGATACTATACAAAATATTAAGTAAAATAGACTGTAAATATTGATATATTTTCCGCTCATCACTATGATAAGTACATTGGGAAGTCAGACCTAGTTACTCACCTGGTTTTGAAACCACCAACGAGGCTCTAATGTGTAAATTTTTCGTTACCACTCTTGCTGGCAACGCCCTCTCTTAGTTCTTGCAATATTCATATAGTGTTTTAAAGATCTGGGGAAGATGTTCATTAAGCAGTACTATGGAAACTGTCCCACTGAAATTACTATAGCAAACCTGCAGTTGGAGCATAGCTACGATGAGCCTCCCAATCAATACTTACAGAGGTTCATTTACAAGATGAACATTGTCAATAACCTAGACTCAAAGTTAGCAGCATCCTTCTTCATCAGAGAGTTGGATAGCAGGTTCTACATTCATAAGGAGTTCCAGAAGGGATTTCCGCATGACATGTCGAAAGTACGGACCAGAGTATAGGGCATGTTGAAGCTGATAGAGAATAAAACCAAGATGTTTCAAGCCGCTACAGTCACATTGGCAAATCAAGGTCGTAACAGCCGAGCTAGAAGCGAACAAAGTCTAGACTCGAGGAAAAGAAAGTCACAGAGAGATAGGAATGAATTCAGGACCTCATGAGGTCCAGCAAGATAGGAAGCTATGAGAATAATATGAGGGTTTGTTCGAGGTCAGTGAGAACCTAGACATGATAACCTACAAACTCATGAATGCTAGAAATAGAAATGCAGTGCCTGGAATATTGAATGCACAAATGTTTAAAAAAACTATAAGTAAGAATCTTCAATTTAAATGAAATATTCTTACTATTTGATGGCCCAATATTCATTACGTCATAGGCTTTACCATAAACAAAAGAGCTTTGACACATAATAGAAAAACCCACCAGTGCCTAGCTATCTCAAGAAAGAAACCCAAAATATCAGACCCAAATAGGAATTACCCAACAGGATCTGATGAGAAATAAGAAGATTCTGATGTATAATAGGAAAACCCATCAGAACGTGAAGTTTTTGAAGTCAGACCCAAAGAGGAAATGCCTAACAGGGTCCGTCGAGGGAATAATATTATGATGTATGGTAGAAAATCCCATCAAAGCATGAAGTCATACCCAAAGAGGAAATGCATATCATGCTCTGACGAGAAATAAGAAAACTCTTATGTATAGTAGAAAAATCCATCAGATTATGAAGTTTATGAAGTCAGACCTAAAGAGGAAATGCCTAACAGGGTCTGATGAGGGAAGAATACTCCGATGTATGGTATAAGAACTCATCAGAACATGAATTAAGACCCAGATAGAAAACGCTATCAAGGTCTGATAAGAAATAAGAAGAGTCTGATGTATGGTAGGAAAACTCATCAGAGCATGAAGTTTCTAAAGTCATACCCAAAGATAAATGCCTATCAAGATCTGACGAGAAATAAGAAGAGTCTAATGTATGGTAGAAAAACTCATCAGAGCATGAAATTTCAAAACGTGAGACCCAAATAGGAAATGTTTATCCAGGTCCGACAAGGAAAATAAAGACCGACATATAGTAGAAAAACCTTTCATAGTAATGATCGTCCGACCTAAGGAGGAAATGTCCAACAAGGTTTGACGAGGGAAAAGTACTTTGATGTATGGTAGAAAAATTCCATCAGAGCATGAAGTTAGACCCAAAGAGGAAATGCCAAAAAGGATCTGACGAGAAATAAGAAGACTATGATATATGGTAGAAAAACCAATGAGAGCATGGAGTTTCTGAACCCCAGACCCTAAAGAGGGAACGTCTGTTAGGGTCTAACGAGAAAAAAAGAATATTATGATGTATGGTAGAAAAACACATCAGAGCATGAAGTTTCAACATATCAGACCCAAAGAGGGAATGCCTAATAAAGTATGACAAGGAAAAAAGAAGACTCTAATGCGTGACAGCAAAACCCATAAGAGTATGAAAATCTATGACATCAAACCAAAAAGGAACAACCTACCCGAGTTGAATAGGAAAAGAAGAATCTGAGAAGACTCTGATGTATGGTAGAAAAGCCCATCGGAGTACGAAAACTCATAGTGTCGGACCCAAAGATGAACAACCTATCAAGATTTGAAGATGACCATCTGGGAAGGCTCTGATGTATAGAAGAAGGAGCCCATCATAATATGAAACTGTAGAAATTCAAACTCGAGAGGGAACAACATATCAAGATCCGATGATAAGGGACAAATGCAAAATTCTCCAAAAGGCCCAAAATATTCATTACCAGAATAAATGTTACAAAAGGAAAGGTATTATTCATTCGAGTATTGTACATATTTTTCCATAAAATTACAAGTCCAAAATAATAGAAAAATAAAAGAGATGAAGGGGTCTGAGAATTCATCTCCACTTTCTAGGAACTCGACGTTGGGCATCCTCGAAGGTCATGTACATTTATAATATATTATTTTGTAAGTTCATGGAAAAATAGAGCATGTTGAAGAAGTGAGTGTGCCCTCTAAATACAGTACAACAACCGGTAAAATGGCTAAAAAATGCTCCACAATAGCGGCTGGCATGCCCAGATGAGCAGGAGGAGCCGAAAGCATCAAAAGAGCAGAATGGACATTTTGAGCAGCGAAGGCAGGAACATCCTGAGGGGAAACAGTCCTCGAATGGATCAGTATAAGGTTTGGGTCAATATAAAGATGTGTGGCAGCACCCGAATATTCTACAGTATCTTGAAAACCTAAACTTTCCTCAACTTCATCTTCCAAATCATCTAAAAAGTTGATTCTGATGCCCCAATAGTGGATAAAATTGTCTAGATCCTAGTTCTAATCCACGACCCCCGCAGTTGTGTCACATTCATCAAGACCTCCATGGTAGGTTCTGTCAGCAGGATAGCTTGATGCGGTCATCCCAACCAATGCGATAACACTTGACACTATTCACATGGCTGATGATATTGTAATATGCATGGGACTGTGAGACAAAGAGGCGGTCCAAGACACTCAAGAGCCATATTTTCAGTAAAGGCGAGGGGAGGGGCCCACTTGATTTTTTAAACATTCAAGAAATAGTTTATTTTCACATTTTTCAAAATAAAGCAAATAAAATAGGGAATATTTAGGGAAAAATCAAGCATTTGGTAAAATGACATGTGGCAAGATGAAGAGGGCTCCATTACCTCTCGTTAGAACCAGTCTTCGGGACCTACCGTCGTTAGAGTTTGACGCTAGGACCTATCGTCAGATCTGATACGAGAACTTCCATCAGAGTCTGACATTATAACCTATCGTCGGAATCTGATATGAAACCTCCATCATAGTCTGAATTCAGAGCCCCCCGTAGAAATTCCATATCATGCTCGGCCCGAACAAAGTCAAGTAGAAGTCACACAAGGAATGAGCCTGAAATATCATCTCATTAATGACATGAATAGTATAAATAAGAAATCAAACAACTAATTAATCATTTTCTCTTCCTTTAAACTGGACAACCACCCAGTATAAGCAAGTTCTACGATTCTAGAGTGTGGTCCAATTAGTGGGAGATGTGAATGGAATGTAACCGTTGTCATTTTATTTTCCTTGTAACAAAATATTATAAATAGTATGGGAACCCTAGAACAAGGGATCGATTTTTTGATAATCAAGTAACAATATAGCACATTTGGGCTAAAACACTCTAGTCACATTATAACCTTTATTTTGGTTTTATTGTTTATGAATATATTATTTGTGAGGATTAGTGCACAACCAGTCATTCATCTTCGTATTAACAAGAAGAACCATCCAATAATGCTCCAATATTATTAATATTATCACTTAAAAAATAATCACATACTCATGAGAAATTTATGACATCAAGTCATAATAGATTTATGACTTTGATGTATGGAAAACCCATTAGAGCATGAATTTTATGAAGTCAAACCCAAAAAAAGGAAATGCCTAATAGGGTCTGACGAGGGAAGAATACTCTGATGTATGGTAGAAAATCCAATCAGAGCATGAAGTCGGACCCAAAGAGGAAATGTCTATCAAAGTCTGAAGAGAAATAAGAAGACTGTGATATATGGTAGAAAAACCCATCAGAGCATGAAGTTTCTGAAGTCTACCCAAAGAGGAAAAGCCTAACAAGATCTGACGATGGAAGAGTACTCTGAAAAAACCTATTAGAGCATGAATTCAGATCCATAGGGAAGGCAATAAGGCAAGTTCGAGTAGGGATCATGATCCATGAACCCGAACTCGAAATATTTAGAAATCTAAAAACCCGAAATTCCTCATATGAGGATATTCCTCATTATCTTCAAATGAGGATGGGGAATAAGTAGGGACCCGATCTCCACTTATTTTACTGTTAATATTTTATTTTATGTGAAAATTTTAGAGTAAGATAATGGACTTTTTATTTGTAATCTATATATTTTATATATTTTTTTAAAAAAAATGTTAAAAATTGGAAATATTTTACGCGACCCAATTCAGATTTTTATATATTTTGAGATTCTGAGCCCACCCTAATTGGACCAGATCCCCACGGGACCCTGAACCCATGAAGATTTTTATCATCCCTATACATGTAGGGGTTTTTATGGGCAAAATCCGGTAACGCAACAGAAGCGGTGGAAAATCATATTTTTCGATTTCAAAAGTTTTTCTCAGATTAATTAAATAAACATATTTATTTAATATTCCAATAATCAAATTATGAAAATAAAATTCAATAAATCATATTTAAGTGAATTTACCGAATTGCCCTTACACTTGTTATTTTGTTCATTTTAATCCGAAATTGATCAAATCAATTTTGAATGATTCTAAATCATTTCTAAGATGAAATTAGCATGTTCAAAACATCAAAACACCAAGGCAACCAAAATCCCCAATTTTTCTTCCTTGGCCGTGAGCACCATTGGGCTCCAATTTGTGCATTTTGCACTTTCATGCTTCAAGACACATCCAAATGAAATTCAATCAACATGAAACTTTATATGCATCATATATACATCCAAATACACAACATAAATGAAAATCCCCAAATTTGGATGAGGTCTTAAACCCTAATTTTTCAATTTCCTTAAATTGGATAAATTGGACCAAATTGGTTAAATTAACTACATCAATCATCATTCTTCCATCCAATTAAAGTCTCAACACAATGAAACAACTCAAGATCAAATCTAGGTCATTTAAGAGTGGGTCAACAACTCTAGATTAGCAACATAGTTTCCAAAACCTTAAAAGAATACTTATAACTACACTAGTCACAAGCTTCCATCATTATACATGCTCAACACTTTCACCAAACAATTATCCATCAAAAACACAAAGAATAAAGAATAGAAAAACTCAAGATCATCATAAGATGTAGCCTAGATCCTAAGGAACAATTTCCTTTCTAATAGTAAGTAAAGAATACTTACTAAAATCAAGCTTTTTCTTTGGTTTCTCCAAATCTTCCTCTCAAGCTTTCTTTGTTTCTCTAATGGAGTTTCTTTGTAAAGTGTATTAGGTTACAAGTGATAATTAAATTAAAACAATATATACTTGTATCACTTTAGCCTTGGCCGAATTTGGCTAAGCCAAATACAAGATAAATAATTTCAATTTCATTTCACCTTTACTTTGATCAACTTGATTAAATATCTAAAAACACTTTATAGATATTTTTAATTAAGTCAACAAAGGCAACTAAGTCATTTAATACAAATATCTAAATCTTAAGATATTTATATTTTAATTAATTTAATCATTTAACAATTAATTAATTAATTAATTAATTAAATACAGATATATTAAATATATGTATTATATTTACATTAAATATTAAATACATATATTCATTTCTGATATAAGTCAAATATCTCAATTTGACAATTAATTAATGTGTATTTAAATTAATCAAGTATTAAATGTAAATACACAATAATTAAGTAAATGACTATCGGGTCTCTACACATGTACTTTGCGTTTAACATTTAAACGACTTTATAAATAATCAATATTATTTATTAATGTTGCTCTAGTGCTCTACGAGTTTATTTCATTATTGAGACTCTCTAGATTCAGGCATATCCGTCATGAAATCCAATTTCGTGTCCATAATTTATCCACCCGTAAATTATGACGATCACGGATAAACTCGCTGAATCATACAGGTCGAGGTCATGGCAAATATATAATTTCTCCGTCACAGGTATCCGGATATATCCCAGAGATATAGATGTTAACGTTAAATCTCTATGTGGATTATCCAGTCGACTATTCTATTAGCAATCTCTAAAAGTATGTTTAGAACTAGCTTCTAAACTTTACCACGGGCCCATGGTTTTATCTGATTGCTAATCTTATGGACTACTTATGCTCTGGTACACAGAACTGACGGATCCTATCTTGATACACATAGAACACCCTGAGGATCTATCTACACCCAACGAACATGCGGAGGTCTGATCTAAATAGATCAGTGACGCGACTGCCATCTAAGTGTAGAAGATGTCTCATGTGCCCACAACGGCATCTTAAGTCTAAGAATCACAAGTGCTACTCAACCCGAGAAGATTCTTATTGACGTTGGTGTACCATCCATTAAGAATTTTCGGTGAGTTGTTCAGTGTTTATCCGCTATAAACACCCACACGTCTATACTAGTCTCCAAGACTTCTGATTCATTGAGAATCCATTGGAATCAAATATTCCAGTATACGACATGTACCGGTCTCAACGGGTTTACTATATAGACCAAGTAGTGTAAACCTTGACCAGGAACAGTCTGAGAATGACAACGTCATGATACTACTCAATGTCAGTTGCGACGCTTTTGCAACAGTACCATGACTAATCATTCTTTGGTCATTACGTCTTTACCATATTAAAAGATTCATTATATTATAGAAACAGCATATATTATTCATAATAATAATGTTTTACAGAAGTATTTACAAAGAAATACAACCGGGAATTGGCGCTCTGAGCACCAACCCCAACAATACACCCACCATGCATCAGAAGTATCAAACTTGTATTGCACTGTCCAACCTAAGTTTTTGTGAATAAGAGATGAAAAAATCCAAGAGATGGATTTTTTTTTTTTGTAATATATATTTAAATGTTGAAAATTGGAAATATTTTACCCGACACAATTCAGATTTTTATATATTTTGAAATTCTGAACCCACCCTGATTGGACCGGATCCCCACGGGACCCTAAACCCATAAAGATTTTTGTCATCCCTATACACCCACCATGCACCAGAAGTATCAAACTTGTATTGCACTATCCAACCTAAGTTTTTGTGAATAAGAGATGAAAAAAATCCAAGAGATTGATTTTTTATTTGTAATCTATATATTTTATATTTTTTTTAAAAAAAATGTTAAAAATTGGAAATATTTTACCCGACCCAATTCAGATTTTTATATATTTTGAAATTCTGAACCCGCCCTGATTGGACCGAATCCCCACGGGACCCTGAACCCATGAAGATTTTTGTCATCCCTATACACCCACCATGCACCAGAAGTATCAAACTTGTATTGCACTGTCGAACCTAAGTTTTGTGATTAACAGATGAAAAAAATCCAAGAGATGGAAAAAAAATTCTTCGATCTTTCACTTGCAGTCAACTATTGCTGCTCATCTCATTTCAAGGAAACTAGCTAGTTTTAGGTTCCAGTTGCCTTTCACTTTTAACCACCACTCTTGATTCTTTAACACACAAGTTGGTTCCAATATTGACTTAATTTCAACCAAGCGTCTTTAGTCATGGATAAACCACTCACATAGTCATACTTGTATCCATTGACAGTGAAAAATGAAAACTCACCTTCACTGTCTCTTATTGGTTCCTTTAAAATGACAAAACTAATTTGGTAGTTTCTTTAATGACAAGTATTAATTTCGTTAAGTTGTCAGTTTAATTATGTACACTCCTAAAAATTCAAGATAAATAAGATTAAAAATAAGCTTATATAAGTTATTTCAAAGCTGTAACAACCAACAATTTATTTTAATTAACAAAGTCGAGTAGAAAATAATGTAAAAACTTCAAAAAGCAAAATTACAAGATATGTTATGGTTAATTAAGGAATATGAGAAAAATATAGGGAGCCAAATGTTATTAACCAAATAGGTGGCGGATCATTGCACATGCTCTTCTTAAATATCATTTGGTGTTTCATTTTCTGTTTCTATATCTCTTCTTACAAGAAGAAGAAGAAGAGGTAGAAACAGACACGACAACAACACTAGTCTTTAGGCTAAGCTTTTCTTTTTTTCTTTTTTTTTTTTTTCCTCCAAAGGCCCATCATCAAAATTTCCATTTCTTAAACTGCACTCACCCGCTTCCTTATCGTACACCACCGATTGATGACAACAGATCCTCTTTCGGAACGCAGCCTAAAGCGAGGTCGTCGACGACGACGAAGAAGAAGGAGCGAAAAAGGGTAGAAACCCAGTAATTTCATTAATTTATTTTTACAAAAAAAAAAAAAAAAAAAAAAAATACACACACTCACACACTTGATATCATCATCACCGTTGTTACCCCAGTTTCGGCGGTTCCCACTTACGACATGGAGTTTTCCGCGTCTGCTTCTTCTCCGGCGGAGGATTTTAAGCATACTGTTGGAACGGATGAATCTCGGGAAAGTTCATCGATCGGGACTCCCGGAGATAGTGAAGAGGAGGAGGAGGAAGAAGAAGAAGAAGAAAACGACGACGTTTCGTCTTGGAAGAAAGATGTTGGGTTACAAATGCCAAGAAACAAGTTCTCTATGGATTCATTAGAAGACTCTCTTCCCAGCAAGTTAGTTAATAATTTCTTTCTTTCTTTCCTTTTCTTTTTCTTCAGATTAAGTTCATAATGATCTTTGTAAATAATATAAACAGGAGATCAGGATTATCGAATCACTACAGCGGGAAATCGAAGTCGTTTGCGAATCTAACAGAGATGACGAGTATGAGCACGGCTGTTAAGGATTTGGAGAAGCAAGAAAATCCATTTAACAAGAGAAGGAGACTGTTAATTGCCAACAAATGGTCAAGAAAATTCTTCTATTCTCGAGGCAACCCTAATTCCATGCCTCTCCTTCCCATACTTCCCGACGACGTCGAGCAACAACAAAACTCAGCTGAATATGTTGATGATCATAAAGATCAACATCATCAAGTGACATCCAAACAAGACCTTCATGTCAACAAGCTTCAAGTTCAGATGGCTTTCAAGTCACAGAGTTGCTTCTGTCTTGCAGATCTAGCAGAGGAGGAAGAAAAAGAAGAAGATTAAGATTAATTGCTACAATGCTAAATTGGGTTAACTACTTTTTCTTCTTCTTTTTTATAAATAATTTGTTATTGAATGAATATACAAATAAATTAAGGGGTAGAAAAATTGCCTATCAACCCAATCTTAACTCAAAACAGGAAAAAAGAATCTGTTTTTAGATTTTTTTTTTTTTTTTAAATGATAATGGATATGGATAATTTGAAATAATTACACTGTCTTGTGATGTGGGCATGTTATTTGTTTCTTTCTTTGATGATACAATCTTTTATTGAGAAGAACGAATCTTTTATCTAATGAAATTGGCCCCCAGGGATCTTCAAAGTTATGTACTTTGCTTTCCTCCGCTCTCTATGTTTTGATGGCTTGTCATTGGCTGGAAAGGGCAAATTTTTGTTTTCATTTCACATGGACATGTTCTAAAAGGCCTCCATTAGCTCTTACTATGGGCTGGGCTTAGGTTCTAAAAGGCCTCCATTAGTTCACTTACTCCCCAAAAATGTTAAGACACTGAAACTTAACAACTTGATGGTCTATTGTTTGTTCAAGTTGGATGAGATGATGCGCAAATGAAATATCAGTTAAAAGGCAAATAACAGAGAAAATGAAAATTAAACAAGTGAGGGAAATTGATACTCTCCCCATTTTTCATTCAATTCAAATTGGTTACAGGGTTTTACCAAAAAACGAAAGAAACAAATTGAAGGAAAAAAAACACCCCTCTAACCAACCATTGTTGGAAGTTCTAATAACAAAACTAGAAAAACTCAAGCACTTATGGCCATTGGCAAGAAGAGATTTTTTCCCTACAAAGCACCCAAAGATAATTTGCCCAAAAAAGATTCCCTACTATTTGTAACTAACTAATATATACAAACACACACATGCCCTCATCATTACCCTTAACTAATTTTCCCACAAGTCAGCAACATAATTCCCTGCCGTTGCCAGCTGTTATCATTGATAAACGGTGAATATGTTAGTATTTACCGCCCCCTAACTTGATAATTTGTAAGTTATCTCGAGTCTTATGAGCGTTTTGATGTGTTTTGTGTTCGTTTTGCAGATAAAAAATAATATCAAGACCCAATGGAATCAACGAGGGACGAAAACGGTATAATGTGAACAAACAAGGGCAAAATTGGAATTTAGAAGAGCGTCGTGGCGCTGCTAAGAACAAATTTGAGGTAGAATGTGCTAAACCTTGCGCGTCGCGACGTTAGACCTTTGTGTCACTATGTAGAATATTGAGCGTCGCGACTCTCTAAAAGAGACCCGTGCGTCTCGACGCTAAAGCATGAGCGTCGCGACGAGCTCATATTTTCTAGGCTATTAAAGAAGTGTGCTCAAGAAGGAACCAAACCACCTGTAAAAAGAGTGTTTCATCCAACAACAAAAGAGTCTTTGGAGGGCGGGCTAGGAGCCCTAATTCCAGGGTCTCACTCCTTAATTTCAGAGTCTCCAAAGTGATTTTGGAGAGAAAACAAAGCACATCAAATGATCACAACTCAGAAACTCAACAGCAATGAGTAAATGATTGACAATCTCGATAGAGTTTCTTATTCCTTTTACTTCCTTAATGTTTTATTTATCTTTGAATATTTATCTAGAGTTTTTTAGTATGTGTAATAACTAAATTTACAATCCAGGGTTGTGATGAACCTCAGAATTTATGAATTTATAAATTGAGTTTTCTTATATCTTATGTGATATTTTGGCTTGTTTATTAAATCTTGGTCTTAATGCTTCCTCTTGCACCAATAGGAATGATGTGGTAAATTTAGATGAACTTGACAAAGGGATTTTGGGTTTAGCCATAGATTCAATAGCACACAATCTCATCATCGGGAATTCCTTACATGATAGAAATATACATGTGTAACATCCCAGATTTTCGGGACTGTTCTGGATGGTTCCCGGACTGAAGTTACAGTCTCAGAATAAGAAGATTGTAAGAAATAAGAGTTCAAGTGATGATATATGATAGGGATAATATAAAGTAAAGAGTTGTCGCATTAGAAGACGCGTCGTCTCAAGGAATCAGTTACGCGATAATTATTATACGTGTAAAGTTTATAATTTTGGTCATGGAATTAGCAAACAAACTTCGATCGAGTTGATTCTTGAACCATCAGACTCATTTTTCCGAGACGAACAACTTTCAGGTTGAACTTTTTTCAAAATTCACGCTGGAAGGGCTTCAAAATCATATATTTCTAAAAATACCCTTCTAAGTGGGGGCATTATGGTAATTTTAAAAGTGTGATATTTTGTTTTACCTTTTACTCATTTCAAAAATAAATAAAAGAGAAAAAGAAATACAAAAATCGAAAATGAAAAAGAGAGAAGACAGAGGAGAAACGCGTGAAGAGAGAGGGGGAGAAGATGAGCTACGTCGGCTGCCTCCGGTCGGTATCTCGCCGGCGAACCACCGGCGCTCGACGCGTCCGGCCACGACGCATCTGTTGGTGGCCAGCGCCGACGCATGGGATCGCCAAAATGACTCAAGAAAGGGAAAAGCGATCGCGAAATGGGTTTGACGGATCCGGCTCGTCGGATAGTTTCATGGCCCGAGCAACCTACCAAATCAAAGCCCTCGAAGAGTACTACAAGTATGCAGAATTGATTTCACTGAACAGCGGCCGATTGCACACAAAACGAGGAGGAAGCGAGTGCGTGTACTGTAGCACCCAGATGAATAGTAGCTCCGATCGAAATTCCGATAACACCAGCGCATTCGTATGGCCGTTGGGAGTCCGAATATGCCCTCAAAATTTTGGTACGACTCTCCGTTAATAATGCGTATTTTTAAAGATTTCAATTAAATATTTGGATGCTTCCAGTAGTTCTGTAGTGTAGCAAATTAGCATGAAATGATTTGGATATGATTTAATATGTTAAACGATACTTGTTGTAGAATTCGAGTGAGAATGGAATAAATTAGATTAATCCGATAGAATTAGTGAGTTTCTCGCGCGACTGAGCATAGATGACCGTAATTATGAAGATGATATAAATATGGTATTGCGAGGGTAATTAAGTCATTCTGGATAAGTTCGGAGGGTTCGAGACCCTTTCGGAGCATTTGCGGAAACATTTCCGCAAGGTTTGCCGCAAACGCGTAAAATGAGAATCTAAGCCATCTGGCTAGTTTAAAATAGTGTATAAGGGTATATTAGAGTAATGAAACTTAAACCGTAGGATCGGAGGGGGTTCGTGTATTCCGGGAAGGTCCGGAAGTTTATTATAGATGAGTAGGCAGTTCCGCAAATAGCGGTTCTGACCATGTGTTGTTATTTATTTTGACAGATCAGACCAGGATTACGAGTATTCGCCTAGCCAGGTAAGTAATCCATATGATGATTACTTGTGATGTGTTATGTTTGAATTTAGATAATAAAGCAATTCTATAGGTATACGTATAACCATAAAATAAGAGGTATGTATATGCAAGTAAGATACTAGAAAGTCTAAGGTTAAGGTTAAAGAATGACAAGTATATGAATTTAATGTAATGAGACTTGGGATTGGGGGTTGTAGATACTACACCATAGGGAATGAGATTAATGTTTAAAGAATGATTAATTACAAGGAAACAAAAGTATATGTACTATGCATGTAGAATAACACAAAAACAAGAACACAAATGCATACATGTATAAGCAAAAGTATGTATGTTATATGGAGAATTAAGTAAGTGTATATATATATATATTATGTATTTGATTAAGCATAATTAATAATTTTGGAAAATGCCTAAATAAGCTTATTGTCGAGATAGATGTTATAGTATGATTATAAATGATTAAATAGTAATGGAAATGAATGAATAAGTAAACTTTATATATATATAAAGTCATACATTCGTTTATAATGATTAATTTTGTGTGTATGAATATAAACTATACATTATATTATTTTGTGAGCCATCAATAAGGTAAGTTATGGAGGTAAGCTAAGTTGTGATGGTATAAATGTGTATAAAGTATATTGAGAATAGTATAAACATATAGAATGTGAGACGATTCAAGATGTAAGCATATAAGTAATATAATACATAGTTTATTACTTTGTACATATGCATAAACACGTGCATGAACATATGCATGAACATATATGGTACTATGGAATAAGCATATAATAAAGCATGGTTAGAGTAAAAGAATGTACTAGAAATGAACATGCATATGTGTGGTTTATGATTTTCAGAAAGTGAGTTGAGGATTCAAAGTATTTTTAAAGAAGAGTTTCAGATGCTTTTGAAAGTAATGTTTTATAGAAAATATTTTTCTTACAGTTTTGAGATATACAGCATATGATTTTATGATTTCCGGGGAATGAGGTAAAAACTCACCCCAGCATGTAACTTGAGATTCAGCTGGAATTGACGAATACTTTGAAATTGATGATTCAGAGACATGTGCACATGTTGAGGACTGAGGGGATGCTCTCAGATCCTCCAGATGGGATAGAGGGACGGCGATACGTAACGCCTCTAGACCCCAATTTGAGCTTGAATGGTAACATAGATCCTCACCCCCAGCTCCAGTTTGTGGCTTGGGGGACGACGATACGTAACGCCCCAAGACCACTAGTTTCAGGGCAGGTATGGCATGTTTTGGGGGACGGCGGTATGTAACGCCCCAATGTCATGGGTTTGCATATCTGACTCTAGGGCGTATGGGGAGACGGCGATACGTAACGCCCCTGTGCGTCAGTTTTTCTACAGACACTCGATATCAGTTTTTCAGAAAGGAAGTTTTGAAATATCAGATATCCAGAAAACAGTTTTCAGAGATACAGAATTCAGAGAAAGTTTCTAGTTTTCAGTTTTCAGATACAATTTACAGTTTTGAGATACCGTTTTCAGTTTCCCGATACAGATTTCAGTTTTCCAATGCAGTTTTCAGTCTTCAGATACAGTTTTCAGAAAGAGCTTTTCCAGAAAGAAAAAATAAAATAAAGTTTTCAGCAAAGAGTTCTTCAGAAGGGGTTTTCAAAAAGTATTTTCTAAAAGCATAACATGTTAGAGTAGAGTATAGTTTACAAATCATGCATATAAATCATGTATTCTAGTAATTCATATGAGATGCATATAGTTGTTGTTAATGCATTATAGCATGAGTATATTTAGATGCATGATTTCATTATTATGCTTATGTGTATTTGTGGATGATGCATATAGGAGATGTAGTTTTACATAAGGGGAGTAATGCGTGATAATATAATTACAGGCATACATGTAAGTATGATCTAAAGTAGTGTGATAAATGTTTGAAATAAATAATATTTTATATTACCGATTTGATGACATTTCAATGAAATAAGAGAAAGATAACTACATTAAGTATCCAAACTAAACTGGCAAAGAGTGAATAGGAAAGTTGAAAGATAGCTGAGTAGCGCAGCAAAAGCGTGTAGGGTTTTGATAAGGCTGTTAATGATATAGAGACATGACACGTATATTATGGATGTATGGAAGTATAACTGGTAAACAGAACCTGAGATATTTGTGATCAGACTAAAGAAGTTTTAATAAATGACATGGTTGTCAGTAATATGTGTGTATATATTAAGATGTTTAAACTATAAGGATAAACAAAATTTAAAGTATGTGAGTAATTAGTTAAAATGATCAGTAACAAGTAATAAGTTTGTAAATGGATAAGACCTAGATAATTAGCTCAGACCTAATACTTTGTGTGTATTTGATGCTCAATTTATGAGTATGGTTACTTACTGAGTCATACGACTCACACCACAACAGTTTGTTAGTTTTGCAGGTCACTAGCAGTCATATTGAGCCTGCTGGATTTCAGTGAAGACTTTGAAGACAATGGATCGCCCCAAATGCAGTCAAGAGAGTCTTTGAGTCCTAGGTCGAGTTATGGGTCCTCACGGCCCTTGTATTTGTACTTGCATTTTGTCTCTCATATGTATTAATTATGTAATAGCATAGTTTTATTTTGAGTTCTGGCCGGAGGCCAAGTATTTACACTTTGATCATGGAGTTTTGGCAAGAGTTCAAATTGATGGTTGCATATGTTGAGTTTGCATGAGCAGGTTGTCTTAGGGTGCTGGCTATAAGCCAGGTTGCATGATGTTCTGCATACATCATGCCGAAATTTCGTTAGAACCAGAAGCTTATGGAGATGGGTTTCTTGTCTCATGTCGGTAACATCCTGGCCTAGGCGGGATGTTATAACATGTCGGTTGAGTGTAGTCATAATTGGAACTTATTCTTAATGAATTTGAGATTAATTAATTGATATAGAAATATAGTTGATTAGTGTATTCTGAATGTTTGCACATGACTATCGAAAGAGGCGTGTGAATATCTTAGTATTCCACGTTAATTAGCCAATGTATTATAAGAGTATAGAAAAACTAATATAGGAAAACCAATTCACCTTTAGAATAATTCTGGGTGGATTCATAACTATGGATGTTTTCTCTTCATTGATTTCCTATGGAATTTTATCATAGTTTTATTTATTTGTTTTAGTTATAGCTTTATTCAACCAACAATCACATTCTTCAATTAGATACTTATAAGTTATTAGTTTTAATAATTAGTAACGTAGGATATAAGTCCTCGTGGGATCGATAACTTTTTATACTACTTGAGCGATACGTGCGCTTGAGCAACGTGCGAAAATCGCGATCAGTCATGCTAATCATTTCTCCGTGCATCATCCCCATTGTTCCCTTTACTTTCATGAACCTGTTGGATTGGAGGCCTTCCCTCTATATGGGTCTTGGACTTGTGGCTCACCAATTGTTATTGAAACTTTTGCTCTCCTTGTCAGCACTATGTATGCTTCTGTCAACATTCTACATTCCCTCCAAATAACAGTACCTAACAATTCCTCTCATCTGTATTCTTGGACTTGTCCCAAAGTCCATCTCTTGGAATTTATTGTGCCAGGTATACCTTACACATATCTCGGCCTTCATCATTGACAGTCACCTGGAAAATAGAATTATGGTCATATGCATAGAACACCCCAGCAGATACATCACTGCACACTCTAATGATACCCCTTGAAATGGAGTCTGATGTATAATCAAACTGAAGTTCCCCTATGATTTGCTCGCTGATTCTATTTACAACCTTAACCTTATTCCCCATAAGTAGCAGGAAATGAAATACCTTATTCCCATAAGTAGCAGGAAATGAAATTCAGACACTGTCATAGAACTAGGTTTAATTGCTTCAGTACCTTAAGACAATCTTGAATAACTCAATAAAGCCTTATTTTCCACAAAATATTCATCACCAATTGGAGAACTAAATTGTGCTCCAAAGTTCAGGCCACCATGATATATACTTACTTCAGAAAGCCAGGCAAAATACACCCATCTTCTTTGCTTTATAAAGAAATGCAATTCACCGTTTGGTATTTCACCACCAAGTTTCATGAAATGCACAACATGATCTAAATACCTTGTATCATTGCTTAAGCTAGCAGTTTCCATCTGCAAGCCCATGAAAGCTTCCGGAAGCTCATTTAATTCAAATAAAGGCTTTACGTAAGTCTCCCTCTTGTTCTCATCCACAACCCCCTCGTGAAGTTGGTTATGATCTATACCGAAAATGATTTCCTTCATAGAAACTGAGTTAAACCAAATCTAATAGCATAAATCAATAAATATGCATAACCTTGCTGCAAGCATACAAATATAAATCCTATTCAGATAAAACCGATCCATAAATTTATAAATCTCATCCAGATCCTCGTAAATAATCTTGGGATCCATCCATTTCTTCATTTGTTGAACCTCCAAGGCCATCACGGGCATCACAAATTATGCCTTACTTTAATTGCATTAATCATTTGTACAAAATCCATTTCTTCGCTAGTACTTCTAATGTCAGGAAATGATCTCAAATCACGAACTGAGTCCTAATACTCGTCTCGAACCCTCAAAATGGATGGCTTCTCAGACAAGCCATAAGAGAGGGTCTCGAGCCCAAATACTCATCAAGAAATCCACATGGAACCACTCTCGTTTTTATGCTCACATAATGAAGAGGGCATTCTGCTCCTTGATTCGTGTGTTTCTTTCGATGCTACCTGATGCAAAGTTCGACAGAGCACTGATGCAAGTGAGCGACTTCCAACCTAGGCTCCAAACTCTATCGAAGTGGCCTTCGAGCCTTGGAATCTCTCTCTGTTTGTTTGTATTGCTCTAGGTTTGTCCCAGTCCAATATATCCAAAAGCCAACCCGAGTCCATTTGATTTTGGCTCAACTCCATCATCACGTTACAAAACTAGTCCGGGCAACAAATCAACCACCAAGCTTCTGTTAAAAACGGAGTTGTATTTGTTTGCAAAAGCATGAAATGTGGAGGTGGACGCTGAAGAGATGTGCTCGGGAATCCAGAAGAGAGTGGTGAGTTGAAAATTCCCCTAGTGTTATCTTTCTGTTCATTGAACTTGGGACACTAATTGACGAACACCCCCATGTATTTCTTGATGAGCTGAAATTTTATTGGTATTGTTTCTCTAGAATTAGCACAGTCGTCGAAACCAGCTTAAGCCACCGCGGCGGCTTCCGGAGGCTCCTCATCATTCACCGGAGTTCCCACGGTCTCCACCGGCTAAAAAACCGAAAACAACTCATCTTGAGAAGTAGAGTCTATATCGAGATTCATAGCCGGCCGTTTCTCGATCGTTGTGCCTTGGTCATGGCTCTGCTGACTTTGAAATAGGCTGCTTACTCTAAGCCCTCCACAGAACGTTTTGATTTACTTCAAGTCCCTCTCTATTGTACACATATGTCTTCGTCTCTTTTGGCCATCCAGCAGCCACCCCTGCAAAGTCCCCCTCTGTTGTATCTTTTTATGTCTTACAAGTCAATAATTAATTATAACTACTAACTAGGTAGAAATCTGTGCAATGCATGAGTTTATTTTGATTTAATGCATTTGACTTGTGGTTATTTTTGTTCAATTTTGGACCATGTCGCATCCTCTTAATTGTCGTTTTTATTGCTATTAGTAGTGTGGAGGTTAATATAATAATTCGTACATACTGGCAGTTAGTTAATATTCAGTACAAATAAAATCACATCAGAAAATTTTGAATGAATATACAATACATAAACATAAAAGTAGATATCATTAGTTATCAAATTCATATATTAAATCTCCTTCAATTTATTTATTTATTTTTTCATATGATTACAAGTTGCTCCATAGTAAATGAAAACATTGCGAAGATAATTAGCCCATATGTTAACAAATATAATTTTGATGGAAGAACAAATATTAATTTGGTGGTAGAAAAAATTCGACATCAAATTTTTAATATATATGCTTTGGGTATATTGTCTAATGGCTTATGTACTAACTACTAAGAACATAGGCCCTGTTCTGATTCCTCATATACAAGTATCATTGGAATTCACACGCATATTTATTGGCATAAGATACAATCGTCTTTTATCTCTAGGGAAAAACCATAACCATAGGCCGTGCTTGCTTTAATAAGAATTAGAATTAAAGCAGACCTAGAAAATTAATATGACATATTAATTATATATTACTAAATGGCATCACTTAAAGCAAATGACCATTCAAAAGAAGACTGAAAATAATAGGAAATGGAAATCATAAAACTTACTTAACCATAATGCTGAGAAGTTATTTTCTGGCATATGTGCTTTCTTCAAAGATCGAGTGATGTAAATCAAGGATCGGACAAATCTAGAAGATTGATCCATTTCATGCTTCAGTGGGCCAATCACGAGCCAACGAGCTAAGAAGATCAGTTCCTCTCTTTGGCTCAGTTATTCCAAGTTGTTTTTGTTGGACAGTTATGACACATAGCGTCACTATTTGTAAAAGACATTGTGGTTTTTGTACAAATTAACTATATAGCAATGGAAATTGCCTTTTATCATTTTGTAATTTATTTACTTGGATATATAAATGGTAAAAGTCCTTATGATTAGTTCTGGATTGATAAGATATGAGACAGTATCAATCCATAACGGTTTAATCATTAACACGTCCTTAGTCGTAGTATTATCGAGACTGGACATCGATAATGCGGAATAAACTAGTATTGCACTTGTGTGTGTTATGCAAGCGTAACAACATAGTTCTCATATATTAAGTATAGGATACTTATGCAAGTGCGGTAGGAGGTTGTGTTTACTGATGGTACGGAAACAACTTCGCTCTAGATAGACCCCGCGGAATCTCATTGGTAGTATGACTATGTGTCTATGGGAATCCGCATCAGGGTAGGTGTATTTGGTCTTAACCTCATTTGAAATTTCTGAAATTGTACTTCGTTAGAACGCCATTTCAAGTTTCCAACCTCTAAAATTCAAATATCAAGTCCAGTTTTTACCCTTATTTGTTCCATATATCGTCCTGATCGATTCCATTGAGTCCCGATTTTATTTTATCTGCAAAATAAACTAAAACACATCAAAATATTCATAAAACTCGAGAAACTATACAAAATATTAAGTAAAAGGGGCCGTAAATATTGATATATTTTCCTCTCATCATTTAAAAATTAAAATAATTAAACAATTACTAAATGTAAATATCTAGATAACACTAAATATTCAAAATACATATATTTATGACATGTGTCAAATACTTTATTTGACAAATAATTAATGTGTATTTAATAAAATCAAGTATTTAATCAAAATACACATTAATTTAGAAATGATCGAATCGCCCCTTATGCATGTATCTTTTCGTTTAACCGTTAAACGATTTATAAATAATCAATATTATTTATAATAGTTTCCCTAATGCTCTATGAGTATGTTTCATTAGTGAGACTATAGATTTATGTATATCCGTCACAAAATTCAATTTAATGTCTATAATCTACCCACCCGTAAATTATGACGACCACAGATAAACTCGTTGAATCATACAGGTCGAGGTCATCGCATACGTATAATCCCTTCGTCACAGGTATTCGGATTATCCCAGAGATATAGATTAAAACATCAAATCTCTATAGGTATAATCTCGTCGACGGTTTTATAAGCAATCTCTTAATAACACTTAGAACTTACTTCTACAGTGTACCACGGGCCCATGTCTTTAACAGATTGCTGATTGCACATTGAATACCTATGTTTTGTACACAGAACTGACAAATCCTATCTTGATACACACAGGATATCTTGAGGATCGATCCACACCCAATGAACAGGTGGAGGCCTGATCTAAATAGATCAGTGACGTGACTTCCATCAAAGTGTGGAGGATACCTCATACATCCACAATATTATCTCAAGTCAAAGGACCACTATGCTCACTTAACCCGAGAAGATTCCTATTGAAGTTGGTGTACCATCTATTAGGAAGTCCTCGGTGAGTCATTCAGTGTTTATCTAATATAAACACTTACATGTCTATACGAGTCTCCTCAAACTCATGATTCATTGGGATAAACCGTCAGACCAAGTCTCGATATATGACATGTACTGGTCTCAGCGGATTTTACTAACTAACCCGTGTTAGTAAATCTTGACCAGAAACTTTATTTGATAATATATTTTTAGTAGTGACACTTCCCATTGTCAATTACAAACTTTTTTGTAACTGTGCACTACATTATATATAATCGAGTCTTTGTCTAATATATACATATCACTAAATCATATTTAGTTTCAATCTAATCGTAATTAGATCGAATATGTATATAAAGGCAAGAACTACCATAAATAAGTAATATTATGCAAAAAAAAAAAAATTATTCATATTTATGACTCGAACATAAATACGATTCGGATTGGCACTCTTAGCATCAACCCTAACAGTAACAATATAATGATCTCTTATTTTCCTCTTCCGAGGAATAATATCTATTAAACTAAGTGGTCTGACATGCTTCTGACGTGTAACAGATAATCCATTAACTGTTTTTACACTAGATTATTCAACAAGAACAATCACATATGTTAGTGTATTAACAACTAGTATATGTGACTTGATTACTTTTGATGTATGTATAAATACATCACATAATTGATTTACAATTGCTGCAAATGAACTGTCATTCGCACTTCATTTTCACATTAACTGGTGTGAGAATCTAAATGAGGCATAGGAAGCTTTCTTTCTTTAAAAGAAATGAAAATTATCTCATTAATTGAAAATTTATAAAAATATAATTTGTTAGAAGTTCCAATTGCTAACAAGATTCTTCAGTTAGGTCAGCATGACCATAATAGTTTTGCTTCATGCAATATTAATATCTAAAAGTCAAATATAACAATACAGAGTATAAAAATATAAAATATTAATTGACATCTAATTTTTTCTCTTTAGTTTAAAGAGATTTGACACATTAAGGTGAACAAAATCTGTTTTATCTTTAGCTACTCTAATATTTCTTATTTGCTGGTTATATCCATTTTTATCACTTTATCATCATGGGGATTCGTGACTATTATCGGAACATTAATCATGATATTCTTTTACATATACATATCCATTATGATATGTATTTATCTTCACTTCAGGGAATAGTAAATATCGTATTTCTAATCAAAAAAACTTTTCAATTCACAATTTTAGTTTGACGTAATGTTAGATAAAGTTGATGGTAGACCAACTATGCTTGACTATAGTAGGCAGAGCTTCAAGCTCTCTTGTAAAATATGACAGAGTAAGATATTCATCCTTTAAGGATATATATTTTCTTTAATGGTACATTCCAAGCACATAACTTATATTCACATTTCAATATCAATACATCATGAAATAAAATGGTATAATAAGACATCCAGAATAAATTTTCATATTCATATATAGAACTCCAGGTTCATATATATGATACTATAAGTTTAGAACTTTAGGTTCTATATATTTAAAGTTGTAAATTAGAACTTCAAGTTTTATTTTATTCCCTAAAATTTTGAATTCTCTTTTAGAATTCATAACTTTAAATTTCAAGTTCATATTTAAAATTATCATAGAACTTCCAGTTCTAATTTATATGATTAATCTTCTGAACTTCATGTTCATATATGACAATGATGGATGTAGAACTTTTGGTTCTAAGAGTTACAACTAAAAACTTCAGGTTCTAATTTATTTATAATTGCCAATAGTAACTATATACTAGTGCCTTAATATGATAACCATTTCGACGTATATCTTTAAATTCAGCATATTTATATTGGATATGACTGAATATGAGCGTTTTCAATTTATAGTTTAGTTCCACTTGTTAAGATTTTATATACCAGAACCTTATTTCTTTGTTGCAGTAAAGTTTATTTATCATATCTATATTTAGTGGGAATTAACATTCACTACTGGGAATGTTAAGAAATCAATTTTCATGTTCTATGAGAATATCATGTTTTATTTATAAGTTATAGTTCATAAATAAATTCTTCTAGTAAATGCTAATTTGAACTTCAGGTCTGATTAACTCTTTATTATTCCAAATTTCTGGCAGCAATAATAATAATATATATAATATAATTCAAAAGATTAAAGATATAATAGAAAATAAAATATAATAGAAAAATTAAAAATATTTCATAAATATGTATGAACCAAAAATTACACAAACATATTTGGAACTTCTGGTTCTCTTGAAAAATAATTAGTTGACTTAGAACTTCAAGTTCCAATCTTATATATTATTATTTAAAACATCCGGTCATAAAAGAGAATTATATTTCAGAACTTCAATTTCTGATTGATAAGATTAATATTTAGAACTTTAAGTTCATAAATATGATATTATAGATTCAGAACTTCAAGTTCTATGGTAGATTTAAATTGGAGGTTTTAATCCAAAATCAAATTGATTGAGGTTAAAACTTCAGGTTCTTTAATTGTATAATTATAGAATTTTGAGTTCTATAATTATTCTATAGATATAAAACTGCAGATTCTAATCTAATAATTAATTAATGAGTTTAGAATTTGGGTTCTAATTTATATCTTATAGTTAATCATAATTATGAATCAAACTAAAATGAATTTATAAAATAAAAAAATAATTTTGATTTTCTAATAAAGGGGATCCAAATTAATGACAACCACATAGCATATAATAAAAATAATTAAGGTGTTAAACTAATAACATAATAAATAAAAGAATAACATAGTGACTTAGAACTATATGTTCTAATTTTAATATTGAAATTTAAAACTTCAGGTTGTGATTTATTTATACCGAAGAAAATCTCACACGATGCGCTCTACTATAAGAGCCACGAAGAACAAGTATTTGCAAACAATTGCAATTGATCACTTGATCAAGTTTGATCACATGTGATCATGATTTGGCTTCAGGTCATATTAATTAATCAAGCCTTCAGTTATGGTTGATCATCACGATCATGAACATCATCATCAACAAATAAGATTGATCCCACGATATGATAATGTAATTGTAATTTGAAGTGACACAATTAGTTAGATTGATATGTATCAATCTAAAGCAAAGTGATGCACCGTTGAGAAGGAAAAATCATGATCATAATCAACGAGATCATCATCAACTAACACAAACATAATCAAATCCACTTATGGATTTGAATTGGCTTCGAGCCTAATTCGTGATAATATGTTATTCGGCTCTCAATTGGTTTATCGTGTTGATAACGTATTATAAATGAATAGAGAAATAGAAGAAGATGAGATGCCTTATAAAATTGTAAACTTTTATTATTAATTCTAAATGAATAAAAACTACAAATGATTTCTCTGTATTCTAGATCTTCGCCATGCATGACTCGACCTCCATAGCCTATGTCATATGTGTGATTATAATTCGGCCACTCTTGAAGCTCCGTCATGCTGCTTATCGAACATGTGATCGAACTCCGATACCACTTTTAAGATCCAGATACATAACTTATCAATAGGTCATCCATCGTCGAATTATTGCATTTTCAACATGTTTAACTATGGATTTCTAAAGTAACGATTGCTATAGCGTATGAAAAGCAAACGGTGATAAAAGAATTTTGATATTAAAATATTTAACTTCATTCCTCTATAATCTTTAAAGTGGTCACTGACTCCATGAAGCCAACAATTATTTATCATAAACCAAACTTATGAAATATAAAATTAACTTGTGACATAATTATCTTGGCTCGAAGATCCCCTCCTAGTCACCTTTACTTTCCCTTTCTCGGGAGTAAATCTTTGGTGCAACAGTGGTATGGATGACGTGGTACCACCAACCAATTAAAAAATAACATGTTTAATTTTCTTCCTATTTTTTAGTTGTTTTTTGACTTTTTAGCACGCGTGGCAAAGGATGATTGGCTTGTTGCATGGATGATGTGGTACCACTGTTGCACCAAAGATTTTCTCCTTTCTCGGATTAAAAAAAGAATTAAATAGTGTTCAATTTTTTACATGATATAAATAAGATTTAATCTTTTACATGATATATATAGTTAAAAAAATTGGTATGAGCGTAAATTTTTCCTCCTAATTATCGTACCTCATTCACATGAATGGTCACATGAAATTATCAATGATGATATAACTATTACTCCAAAAGTAAGTATAAATTAGGACATGAATATATTATTCACGTTGATAAAGTTATCATTTATTATTTATCTTAGTCAAAAAAAAAAAAAATAAATAAAATATAGATTTATATTAAAAAAAAATTAGCCACATTTCAAAATTAGATTGAAGAAGAAAAAAACTAATGAAATAAAAAATGAACAGCAGTGATATTCATCCCGAAAATTTCCCCGAATGTCTCACTGTAGCTACAGTGATCTACAGTAAATTATTGTAACTACAGTGAGACGTTCGGGATAATTTTCGGAATGAATATCATTTCTAAAAAATGAATAGGGGACGAAGAGTAGAAGCAAAGAAGATAACCATTGGTCAATTAGGAATTAAAAGCGAACTTTATAAACTCAAATTACGTGTGAATCACGCGCTTCAACTTCAAGTAAGATAACAAAACATAAATCCAAGATTTATTAATTGACATAATCAATTAATGAATAGATAATAATTGTTAGGCGGCTGCTTGTGATGCTGTTGGATGGAAAAGTGGGCCCCCCACGGTTCCTTTAATTAGCATGCGTAGTATATTCACATCTTAACGTCAGGCGTCTTCACTTGCCGTCCATTTTTGACTCACCAAACTCGTTTTGTTATTGGGACGGCACTCCTTAGTAAATTGAAAATTAATTTTAATTAATATCATTTAGACCCCCTATAACTGGCACAAATATATAAGTAATCTCCTAGTCCTATATAAATAACATTTTAGAACAATATTATAAACTTAGATTGAGTTGCCACGCAACCGTAGAGCTCATCTTTTTGACAAAACCAATTCTATCATCACATGGATCTTGAAAATATTAAGTTTCACAGAATGTTTGATTTCCTTAAATAAATAAAGAATTATTAAGATTAATCATATAAAGACTCTGTAGACTGTAGTAGGTATTTTCATTTCTGTAATGTTCAGTTTATAAATAATTACTCCAAACTTTTGGGTATTAATGTTATTTTCCATTGAGAATATAAATGATTATATAAAATGATTTAGACTTTTTTTAGTAGCCGCTGTCCCTTCAGCGTTCGATCTTTCTTTCACACACGTTTTTGGACTCTGCAAAATCTCCCTGAAGTCGGAACAAAAGGGAAAAGGAAAAAATAAATAAGACCAAACCAAACACGGCCTTATTTCTACCTCAGTTCTTTCAACAGAAGGAAAAAAAAACAAAAGGTATAATAAGAATTTTGAATTTCTTTGTTACTTCTGTTACACAATCAACAACTGAATATATTCATTTCTTTCTTACGTTTTTTTTCCCTTTTCCCCTTTTTGTTTTTTTGGATTAAAGTTGCAAAATTTATTTACATGGCAGGTGTTTGATTGCAAAGATTATGTATTTTTTGCATATATATATTTATTTTGCCTTTCAATTGATTAACTTTAGATGGTGTTAAGCTTTTGAAATCCGTTAATCACGGGGATTGTATTTTTGTTTTTTTTTGTTTTGGTTTTTTTTTTTTTTTTTGCGTTATTTTCTGAAAAAAAAAACAGAGGAATAAGAGATTGTGTGGAGAATAATTGTAGTAAAGCTATGGCCTTTAATTAAAAAAAAAATGCCACTTTTCCTGGGATCTAAATAAAGGCCTTGCCGCCTTGTGGGTATATGAAATTCTCATTCTTTTTATGTTTTTATGAGAACTTGAAGCCGTTGCTACTTCCTTTTATGGGTTTGATTTTTTTGCTTTTGTTTCATTCATAATAATGGTAGCATGCTTTGTTTAAATTAGTTTTGTTTTATTGTTATTTGGCTTGTTCTTGTTTTTGTTTTGTGTGTGTGTGTGTGTTTATTTATTTTTATTTTTTTGGTTTTTCGATTTGACTCATTTTGTGGTGGTGGTTTCTCAATTCATAGCAGCATGTAAAAGTTTTTAATTCAGGCTGAGAAATGAAACTGCACAAATTTTCCACACAAAGTTCTGTTTTAAACTTATAATTTAATATACAAGAGAGAACAATTGTAACTTCAATATAACAGTAATGTATTTGGGGCTTATTATGGGGTAGGGCCAAGGGCAGAACCTTATAAATGAACTCTAATGTATGTTTCGCTGCGTCAATTTCTTCTGCTTAAAAGAACAAACATTTTTCGTTTTAATTGATGCTTATGATTTGTCAGAAGGCTTTAATGATCTTAGTTATCTAGGTTTTGTTACTGTTGTTTCAGATTTAAAGGATTCTTAGTAGATTCATGGATGCATTCTCCGGTAAAAGAACTGTCAATGGGCTTGTGGTCTCTAGAAAGAGTTCCGGTCTTGTTTTGAGGGATAATATCACTAATAGAGAGAAAAATGCTCAGTCTTGCAGCCGAATTGGATGCAGCAGTAGTCTGAACTCCATGAAAGGTACCCAAATTGGCTGCTCAGCGAAAGCCAAATCTTCAAGGCCTTCATTTCGCTCATCTTCTCGTGGCAAGGAAATAATTGGAAGTTACTCAAGGACTTGCTCGGTCCTCAGCAATGTAAGAAAATCATCCACAAATACTAGAAAAAAGCTACCTTCTCAGCTTGAAACTGATTCATCTGAAACTAGTAGTGTTCATGATGAGCCAGATGTTTCAGAACTCATAGTCCCACTTGGAAAGATTCAAAGAGGGCTTCTCCCTGAATCTGAAGATTCTGATTCTAGTGAGGCTATTTTGATGGAAGAGGGGAGCTCTAGCGTAACATCAAATTCAAGATCTCGCAGGACCTACCATCAGAGATCTGGAGTGGGCAGCCGAGATGTTTCAGTTGGTTCCTCTGTCTCTTTGGCATCTAGAAATACCAGTCAGCCATCATCTTCTAATACAAGTAGGCAGGGCTTGAAAAATCTAAGATGCAACTCAATATCTGATGTCATCTCTTCTAGTAGTAGTTCATTATCAGACTCGAGCCTTAGTAGAAGGAAGGATATGGTTAAAAAGAGAAATTCAGAAGGAGAAAGTAGTTCCTCCTCTAGAGGGAAGAAGACAAGTGAAACATCATCGGAAATGCGGAATCACAATTCTAATAATGGTATCTCCATCTATGAATCGAGAAGAACCAGAAATTGGCCTTCTAACAGGGATAATGGCATTGCATCAGTTAGGACTAGAAGATCAATAAATAGTAACAACCGGGCAAGGATCTCTAATCAAGGAAATGGAAATAGTTTAGCACCAAATGAGTCCCCTGTTGTGATATCAAGAGTACCTGAATCTGAAGTACCTGTTGATTCGACTGTTCCTATTCCGTTGCTTCCATTTTCTGCAGAAACTCCCTCAGTTCGCCCTATTTCTTACAGTAGACCAGGTAGTAGCAGTGGAGGCTTACAAGGCCTTATGCTTGGTAGTCCTCCAGAAGTTGGTGGCATTACCCGTTCTTTAATCAATGGCGGTAACTTCGCTCGCTACAACATCGATGGGATTGCAGAGGTATTGTTGTCCATTGTAGAATGCTGAACTACTTTCACTTTTGTATGAAATCGTCACCTTTGCCTGGGAGATGTTCAGGTAGTAAAAAATGATGGGTGGTCTTGAGAAGACTATTTGTCTAGTAATATGTCAACAAGGTCTTATTTAAATGGAGTCTGAGTGTTTAGTTTGGAATGGGGAAAAAACTAACCAGTATAAGCTTATTTCACTATGCATTTGTTCTAAAGAAGCTCCGTGTCTAATATGTTGCTTTTTATAATATTTTTCAGGTATTGCTGGCACTTGAGAGGATTGAACAAGATGATGAGTTATCATACGAGGTAGTAAAGTTTTCAGTTATGTATGATTCCATCAAATTGCCTTTTGTTAAATCTTTTTCTTTGTTGTGCAGCAATTGCTTGTTCTAGAGACCAATTTGCTCCTTAATGGCTTAAACTTCTATGATCAGCATAGAGAGATGAGACTGGATATTGATAACATGTCGTACGAGGTATATATTAATTACTACACACTAATAGTGAATTGTTGATCAAGACATTTATCGTTTTGTCAATGGGTTTAAAAGCAACATCTAAGAAAAACCTGTTATTTAGCTTGCCTTATAGCGCGTTTTATTGGTACCATGGCAGGAACTATTAGCTCTCGAAGAAAGGATGGGTACAGTGAGCACTGCACTAAAGGAAGAAGCAATATCAAAATGTCTTGAGACAAGCATCTATCAGCTAGCACCTCTTAAAGATGTGGCCTTGAGCTGTAGGGGGAGTAATGATGATGTTAAATGCAGCTTTTGCCAGGTCAGTCTAATGAATACTCAAAGCATCTACTCATCGATTTTCATTAAAATACTATAGCAAACTAAATCCAACAAGGTATCCGATGAGGATTGGATTCAAAAATTGATGCAGTTACCTAACTTATTTTATATTCATCTTATTTTGTGCAGGAAGAGTATGTCATTGGAGATGAAGTGGGGAGATTGCATTGTCAGCATTGGTATCATGTGGCGTGCGTACAACAATGGCTACGGCTGAAGAACTGGTGCCCTATTTGCAAGGCACCAGCAGAATCCGCGCCATCGAAAATGATGTAGAAGATGAACTTTTTTTTTTTTTTGCAATCAATTGACATTTGTACAAATCAAGTGCATCTCGTCATCTTGGTTCTTATTGGTATTAATAATGTAGGTAACAAATGTATTCAGCTGCATGAATTAATAATAAACCCAGGCACTCCTGCTGCTGAGTGGTGGGGAATCCATTTTTAGTTATAAAAAAGAAACTGTGAATGAAATTTTTCAATGAATAGTGGGAGTGAGAGTGCAGTACTAAATTGCCTTGTATTTTATTCATTCATCTATCATTTTAGCCAAATGAGTATGAAACAACCAGAAGTTCAACTAATATTTTTTGAATGTATGGCCCAGAGTTCAGAAGTGCAAGAATCTATGAACTGAAATACAACGCTTGCTTTCTGAAGGAAGCTCGACAATTTGATCTTCGTATCAGCACCAGCTGGTCTTGATATGCATAGAAAAATATTATTAATCACATGCACCCAAATTCTTATAGCTCCGAACATAGGAATTTGCATCAACAAGAATGTACATTTTACAACAGGGAAACCATCCGCAAGTTTCTGCATCAAAACCACATCTCCATGAGAACTCAATCAGAATGGCATAAGCCAAAGCATTCAAATTAGGACCATAAAGGACAATAAAATGGATGTTAAATTGTTATTAGTATTAGAATTCAATCAGTTCTCAGATTCTAAAATTACATACAGAGCAATGCTGCAACTCTTACACTAGTGATTTATCTTTCACCAAGCTACAAAACAGTATGCCTGCAAAACTTTCTTAGATTCCTCATTGACTGTAGTTTACAAGAAAAGTTCGAGATCTCCAGCAATGGCAGGAGACCCCCAACATCAGTGTAATGGTACAACACAACATCCAATCATGGGATTCTATGTTTGATTGCTGTTAAATGATATCCTGATGCTTCCAGGATCTGAATGAAACAGGAGAATACAGACATCTTGACGCTCAACGATGCTCACCCCATAATTTTATCTTGCAAGGGCAAGAGCATTATCTGAATGACAGTCATCTCAGGGCCATAAGAATAAATTTGGTTCTTCAAAGATTTCCAACAATGTCGTCAAGCCCTTTGAACCTGAACAGACGGACGCAAACATAGCCATGGCAAAGAAAATCTATGTACGCATTTTTCATTCCTCGAACAATTGCATGCTAATTTTCTCCAGCAGCAATGGCCAATCTTCACCAAGTTGCTGTGGATTAAGCTCCATGGCAACCTTAAAATCACGCAAAGATATTGAGCATCCCTGTCGCTCGTTCTGCATAACTTCTACATGTCCACTGGTAGTCGGCATGTGTAAGTGATTACTAGGCCACATGCCATTTATAGTTCTGCCTGGTATCCGTTGCTTATTGTCAGAGAGCTTTCTTAACTCGTGTGCAGACCTTTCTCCAACCAATCCCACACACGACTGGATCAACCTCTTCAAATACACATCCAACATATTATTCAGTGTATTAGCACATTCCAGGGAAACTCCTCCTAGGCCCTGTGCTGCAGCAATTTGCTCCATGCGTTTCCGTAGTGTCTCTAATTCAGACAATCCAAAACTGTCATAACAGCTAAAAAAATCACCAGCATTTGCTGTTGAAATAGGCTTGCGGGACCAGCCAACACTGGCTGAGCAAAATGGAATCCCAAGAGGTGCAATTAGAGGACTCCTAAAGAAATTTATGTGGTTAGCCTGCTCCATTTCTTCCCCATCCTCAAACACAGCACCTCCAGTCTGATCTTTACTAGGTATTCTTAGTTTTTCAGTGGGTCGAATTGATCCCTCTTTTTCACTCTCAGGTTGCTGTGAGTCCGCATGAAGATTCTGAACTGCTCTCTGGTAATCACAAGGAATCAAATCGCCATTTTCCATGTGAAGCCTACTACCACTATCCTCCGTACCCACTGACTGATGCGAAACACATACCTTTCCATTCGGCCCCAGCAGACTAGGAGGCTTATCCCTGATCTTCCGATCACGAATCCCAGATCTAACCTTTCGTGGGGAAACTGGCAAAATCCCATTTGACCAAATAAGTGGAACATTTTGATTTTGATTCGAAGTAAGGGACCCACTTTGTTCATGGCCATCTTCTCTACTGGGAAAACTTTTTAATCCTTGCGTAACAGATTTAGCAAGCACTGTTTCCTGAACGGGTGGTGGGGTCTTGGCCTGAGATGCATTCTTCAAGATTGAATGAATAAACTGGTTGTGTAGGGGGAGATTCTCCCTCCCAAGCAGGCGAAGACAAGATTGATCAAAATGACTCTTACTTAGCTTCTGACTTAGAAACCTATTCAAGCAATAAAAGTACTTTTTCGACCTCTCGGCCCCAATCTTTTTCACAATCTGAGCTTTCAAATCGGCCAAATCAATTCTGGAACCCTGCTGAGGTTGCATTTCTCAATAAACAGATTCATACACCATCCACAGGAAAAAAAAAAACCCACTGAATCGCCGTTATTCTCACATTCAAACAACAACAAATTCACCCACCCCTCCCCCTCCAATTCAATTCAAACTCTCAAACTCTGCATATCTCTAAAAACAAACTCAAAACTCCACCAAATAGTAATAATAGTAGTAAAAACAAAACCCCAGAAAACTCAATTTCAAAACAAACTCAGTTTCTGTTTCCAAACCACCTAAATTCCCATCCACAAACCATACAATGCAAACCCAAATCTCATTTTTCCCAATAATTCAAAAACCCTAAACGATCAAAATCATTCATCAACTTATTCAAAAAAAAAAAAAAAAAAAAAAAAAAACCCAGAACCCAAATTCATTCAAATACGAAAAATAAATCAAAATCCTAGCTTC
>SKCR01026843.1:0-66402 GCA_019454045.1 Zanthoxylum bungeanum | reverse complement strand
AGATATAACTTAGGAACATTAGGTGAATCTAGTGGTAGCGACCCGGTAATTCAAACAAGACTTAGCGCATGGGATCGTTGGTTATTGCAACGAAATAAAAAAAGCTAGGGATACGACAACTAATAACCTCGAATTAGATAATTATTTATCTACAAATTTCGAGTTTCCTACTGAAAGTTTAGTTAGTAAAAATTTTAAAATCCTTAACTGGTGGAACCGACATAAAAATATATATCATGTTTTATCAATTATTGCTAAAGAGATATTGGCAGCACCTATTTCCACCGTTGCGGTTGAGCAAGCCTTCAGCTTGGAAGACAATATATTGAAAGATAGATGATCTTCATTACATCCAAGCACTCTAGAAGCAACAGCTTGTGTGGATGATTGGACTCGAGCTGATCTGAGACAACAAGAAGATGCCTCCGATGATTTTGAAGATTTGTTCGATAATGCATCTGCAACAACAAATGCAAGCGGAACCAGAGCTGAAGGATCAACTGATAATGATGATTAATAATTGTAAAATTGTAAATTTACAAAGGGGAAATGTCTTAAAATTGTAATGGAACTACGTGAGCTTTGATTCCTCTCACCCCTGGAGGATGCGTAGGCAACTTAAATTTTTAAAAATTTAAGCTCAAGCTCTTCAATGTAATAATTTTATTTATTTATAAAATTAATCTCATTTATTTTAATTTATTTTCGAATTTATGAAAAAAAAAGGTTTGGAACCCAACCGGAACCGGAACCGAACCGGTCGGTTCCGGTTCGGTTCAAGGTTCCGGTTCCACTTAAGTGTGGAACCGGAAACCGGCCGGTTCGGTTCGGTTCCGGGCCGGGTCTACATGAAGTGCACTTTTTATGAGTTTTAAACCGCTAGAGATTTTACCTATTCTGTTTAAACCCAAATCATTGGTTTGGAGACAGGATTTCCAACGTTTCCAAAAAATATATATATATATAAGACATCATCAGCTGGGTTAGTATTAACACAAATTAAGTGAAACAAAAATCAAGCATTATCTTCCATGTTGTATAAATATATTAAGAAATCAATTAATTGATGCAAGATACCAAACTTGCATATTTGCCTCATATGGTAAGAGTTTTCGTTTATCATTTAATTGATGTAAAAATATTACGATGGACAGAGGAAGCAAACCGATCAAAAGTTATGCATACAAGATACAGAATCTCAGGTAACCTGACCTTTTTAGCTAACTAATCAAACTGTTGCAGTTCAATTTCCCAGGCTGAAGCTAATTGCAGCAAAATTTGATCAGGGGCCACGCCTTCCCAATCTTCAGGTGGGTCCATTGTTGACGAAGCTTCATGTAAATTTAGAAGGAGCTCCTTCTTCAATTCCATAGGAATGCTCAAGACATCAGGTCCATTTTCCAGTACAATTTCTACCAACTGAGGAACATAGCCAAAAACAAAAAGAGGCAAAGCGGTAAAAAAAAATATTCGTTTGATGCCACTTATATAGGAAAAATATGGCTTAGGAACAGTTATAGAATGCAGCATACAACACATCAATTTGAAATCCGGTATTCTATTTTCACTTGATCAGCCAGAAAGAAGAGCGAATTAGAGGTCACAGTATTCTATTCAATAAATCAGCCACCGAAGCACCTTTCCTCTACCATTTACTGGAGTAACAATCAACTGCAAACTGAGGCCGATTTCAAATCTGGTTACTGATGTTATTATTAAGGTCAGAATCATGGCTTTGTTGAAAAGACACGGAAGGTCTACCGACACTTTCAAAAATGCAGCCTCCATTATGAAATTGAAACCGTAAGGGACATGTCACATATCATCTTCAAAAGTCAAATGTTCATGATTTGTAACAACTCATCTAGGTGACATTCATTGCGAGAACATGTGTGCAAGGAATAGTGGTGGTAACATTATAACGCTACCTCTTTGCTGAAACAGAATCAATTGGATTCTGAAATCTTCAAAAAGAACCTAAGGCTCCTACAAAAACTTGGTTTATAAAAAATTTTACATGCATATTTTACTACACATTTCTGCCCAAGATAAATTATTTGTACTAGCCTGTTCATTAGAATGTTTTTAATTAATCCAGATTCCGCTGATTAAGATTTGGTTGGTCATGAAAAGCATATAAGATGTTAAGATCTCTGAAATGAACAGCTTAAATTGAATCTGTATACTTTAAGAAAAGAGTCATACCTGCTGAATCCAAGATAGACAAATGTCAAACAAGTTCTGCTCTAATAGAAACTGCCCAATAGCATGCAAGACCTCATTCACCACCTCATTTGAGAGTTGATCGACTACAGGTCCTGATCTGTCCATTAGCTTCACAAGTAAGAAATCATCGCCTGTAGACACAACTTCAGCATAAGCTGTATCCATATCACCCACTTGAATGGCATCCATAGCATTAGTCCAAGAAGTCCAGATGGGGTCCCTCTCTTGCCCAACATTGTCATCCCCCATGGCTTCTGCAGTCAATTCAGGGATAGCAACCCTGGCAGACCGAGATGTTCCACTGTCTTCCCCAGCCACCCGAATGGCTTCCAGGGTAGCTTCATCTTTTGAAGCTTGCCAGACACTTCTGGCAGAAGGCCCCTCACCAAGCCTAACAGGTCCAGTCCCCTTATCCCATGCCCTGCTGCCACCAAACTGATCACTCTCATGTTCTGATTTAGATGATCTGCTATCCACAGGACCACCACCTGGAGCCCTCCTAGAACCAGCCTGTCCATTTCTGGCAGCACCATATGCGGGAAAATCCCAAGCATCAGACATATCAGATCTCCCAGAAGGCCCCCTACCCCTGATACTCCTAGCAACACCATCAGATTGGGAAAATCTTTCCCCAATCGGAATCCGCCCATTATACTTGGTACCAGAGTATTCAGCGAAACCATTATACTTGCCTAACGATCTATTATTTGATCCTTCAAACCCCATTGCGAAATTACTACCTCCCCTGCCAGATGATATTGACAAATCCCGTGCCATGTCCTCAACAACTCTCTCAAGACCCCTAACCCTGTTCTCCAAAGTTACCATACCATCATGAGACCCGCCCATGAAATCCTGGAATATAAGATACGCATCTTACAATTCAAATCAATAATAAAAGCACGTAGAGGAGCCATTTGCTTTTGAGAAATTCAAGAGTACCTGCAGCATATTCATGAGATGAGCTTGTTGTCTCTCCAACTGCATTAACTGCCTCTGGATAGCCAACCAATTACCCTTGTTGTTAATAAAGGATCCTTCAGATTGGTTATCGGTCTTGGAGACACCAGGACGATTACCAGATAACTCCTTTTCAACATCAGATGCCCTCATTCTTGGGTCTTTTCCATTTCCACCAGCAGTGCCTCTGTCAATGCTACGTTGTTTACTATTAAGAGACCCAGAAAAGTCATCTGTCTGGTTGTTTCCCACGCGATTTGACCTTCCTCTTGAATCCAAAGCATTTAGTTCTGATTCTTCCTCATTGTTTGAGTTTGAAGAGTTGAGACATCTACGAGGAACAACTACTTCAACTGGAAAATCACCTGAACCCCTCATCTCAAGTTTCTGGAAAAATTCTGGGTTTATCTCTTTGTCAGACAAGGTGGGTGCTTTCTTCTTCAAAATCACAACTGCTTTATCTGAAATGTTTCTAACTTTTCCTTTAGTAAGAGACACTGAATTAGGTGAAGAACCATTGGATGGATCCTTGGCTGACGGCTCTGCTCTTTTGTCACTAAGATTTGAGTTCTTAAGGTCCTCAGCCACTTGAGGAGCATCACCATCTGTGAATTACAAAGTGATTCATTGAAGAAGCAGAGATTAGATTTTGGAAGGAAATACTGATAACATCTTACTGTGTGAAGCTTTCTGGGCATCTGATCCAGCATCCCCTTTTCCTGCAATATTCTTCCATAACTGCAATGCCTCATTCATACTATCTCTGACAGGTTTTATCTGAAAAACCATTAATAGATAATCAAATAATCAATTCAACATGATGGATAGTCCCCGAGACAACCTCCCACTTAACAAAAACCTGGTTTCTAGTTTCTTTTAGATGACTCACAATTACATAACAATTTTTAAGAAGAGATGCAAAAAGTATGATAAGCAAGTGTCATTGACAGTTTCTGGACCAGTTGAGAGTAGCCAACCACTCAAAAGTTTCCTTCCTCCACCCATAGAATTGTTATGTTTTTCATAACATGCCTATTATAGTTTATTAAATTCTCTGCTCGTGGAAATATATCAATTTCTAACCTATGATATTCTGTTAAGATGTCTATGCATGATCAATAGAACTATTCATAATTCTTAACTAATAATCCAACATATTGCAGTTCTTTTCCACCAAGCATGATTGCCCTCCGAATAGTGACTACTGACTAACACAAGTATGTCCAAACAAACATAGCTGGAAAACTACCTTGTCAAATCGGCAAGCCTGAAGCACTGTCAGTGTAGAAGTAGCTCCATCTGTAACTAAATTGCTTGAATGTAATGCTAGGGCACTTAAAGCATCAGCTGCTGCCTTACGTGTTGCCCAATCTGTACTCCCAAGACACTCATGAATACTTTGTAGCAATGATTCCAAGCTCTGAGGTGCAATTGCTCCCACCTGCAACAAGTAAATGGACTGTTACAATACCTGAACTTACTCCCTTCTTATATCAAATGAACCATATAATGTTTTACTCGCTAATTCATTCTCTCCTTGCACATAGGCTATCTAAACTGCATAATTATCAAGCACATTGACACACAACACACCAATAAATAATATAATGTAAACTGCCACAAAATATAAGTTGCCAAAATTACAACAAAACTTCATGCAAACCTGAGACAAACTCCCCACAACAGGCAAGAGAGAAGCCCTGGCCAAGAAATTTTGATTATTCAGCAATTTACAAATCCTAGGACACAGCTTCTGAAAAGCCACAACAGGCGGGTTCGAGGCACATTCCACCATCTTAGTCATACACATTGCGGCACCAGATTGCACCCCTTTGTTCTGTTCCATCATTGCCTCAAACAAAGGCTTGACAAACAAGCCCACAACAGTTCCACTATTCTCCTCCTTCCCATTCAAATACAGTTTAGATAACGATCCAATCGCATCGCTACACGCCTCCTTCACCCCAGAATCACTATCTTTCAATCTCTTGACAATGTGGGATATAATTTTAGTAACAAGAGTGGACGGCAACTCAGTGTGAAGCTGACACACGAGACCCAGAAGCCTCACCGAATCTTTCTTCACAGCGGGTTTCGGGTCGTTAGAGGATTCAAAGAGACAGTTCAATAGCATGGGAATAGACTCTTGAGAGAGTGTTTGAATGGTCGTCTCAAGATCTTCAATGGCGATTTGGTGGGTGTCACGATCCGCTAACTTTGATAAAGATGTGAGGATTTTTTGCTTCATTTCAACCATGGCCAAATGGGAAGACAAAGAAGACGATCTTGAAGCATTTGCTGACGAACCTTGCTGGGTTTGGCTTGTGGGTTTTGTTAATTTGTCCGGCTGTGAACTCATTGTGGCTTATTATCGAGCAGATGGAGAGCACAAAATCGATTTTTATAATTGTAAACACAAAATGGGTTCCCTTAATTAATAATGAATGTAAACGCACACAGAAGAATTGAAACTTTACAAGCTCGCAGAGAGAATGAAAGTTGAAAATGATGAAAATGTGAAGGGGGAGATAATAGAAGGGGTGATGGAGTGAGAGCTAAGGCTTGTTGCGTGTTGAATGTGGGGTTTATGCATAAATTGAAACCAAATTTGAGATCTGTTACTGTTGCTTTATCGCTACCAAGCTAGCGAAAACGACATGCATTTTCAATTAATTTCAAAACCAGATTCATCTGTATACTTTCTCGTATGGTGTTCATGCGGTCGGGTCAATCCGCGACCCGACCCGTGCGCGTCAATACAAAATTGTAATTTTCAACTCGACCCGATCCGAAATTTTCGGGTTGGATAACGGGTTTGATATTAAAATCCGATCCGACCCGATCATATAGTATTTATATTATTTTTCTAAAAATTTTTACTTTTATTTCATTTATTTATTATTTTTGTTGTATTAAAACTTTATATTTATGATAATTTTTTAGACATAAAATAACAAATATTTGTATTTCAAAATAATTAATTCATTAAATTTTTTTTTCTGCCTACCCGACACGACCCGACCCGAACCCAATCGGGTTCCACCTTCGCGTGACTCGATCCGCGACCCGAACTTCTCGTGACCCGACCCGATCGGGTCTCACAAAATTTCAAAAAACCCGACCCGATCCGTGAACACCCTTACTTTCTCGTGACGTGCGTTCTAATATTTTTATGTTTTTGCACATAAGTATATATTGTTTTTACATTTATATAAAGATGCGAGTAGAGATTGCAAAAAGGGTCGTTCCCGTCTACATCCATTCCGCATGGACCTAAAAGATCTGGGTCAGTAATAAGTGGGTCCAAAATTAAAATTTTTAGATTCGAGTGGAGAAATTCTTGATCCAGATTCGAATCCATGAAGATCTAAAAATTCGAGATCTGAGTCCATAATTTTATCAATTTTAATCAAACATAATTAGAAAATATTAAAAAACTGGATTTCTGGATCCGGTCTAGATATATCCGGATTTACATGGGTCTAGAATTTCGATATCCGGTTTACAATTTTATTAATTTTATACAACTATAATTGAAAATGATTTAAAAAATCTAGATTTTCATATCCAATATGGGTATACCTAGATCTGGATCTAAGAAAGTCTAAAATTCCCAGACCATGATACATAATTTTATTAATTTTCTACAAATATAATTGAAAAATTAAAAAAAAATCTAGATTTACATATCCAGTATGGGTACCCCGGATCCTGATCCACGCAGGTCCGAAATTCTGTGTCCGAGTCATAATTTTATTAATTTTATACAATTATAATTAAAAATGATAAAATATCGATCATGATTTAGGACTATTTTTTCACCACGAATAGTAATAGGATGGGACGGAATGAGACTCAACGGGGACGTAATATCCCGATTGTCATCTATAACTCCCACACTTTTAGGTATTTATAGAAAGGTATATGACATTTCCATAATTTGTATAGTATCTTGTTTAATTTCTTATGTGGTAGTTTGTTAAGAATGCAGTTTGCGGAAAGCGCAGCTTCCCCCTGTAAGTTTTGGGGTAACCCAGAATTTATCAACAAGTCATTCATCATTTTCTTCAACTTTTAATTTTTGCATTCGATAATCTCATTTTGTTGAGGAGTATAAGGAACAGTAATTTGGTCAATAATTCTAACACTATTTTCCAAATGGTGATTCATACTCATCGTCTCGATCACTTCTTACCTTTTGGCCAAGTTGATTTTCAACTTCACTTTTGTAGTGTAAAAATCTATTAATAATTTAGCAATATCTTATGCAATCATCTATAAAAGTAATGAAATACTTTTTATTACCTCTTGTTTACACAAATTTTATATCGCATACATCACTATTTATAAGTTCTAAGTGATTTTGTATTTCTTTCAATGGAATGAAAACTAGTTCTATTTAACCTTAATTCTATATTCACCTCACATTTATTATTGAGTTTTAAATCAAGTTTAGGTAATAGGTTCATGTTGATTAATCAACATACCATATCATAATTAACATGTCTTAACCTGCTATGCCAGACATTATGTGACTCAATAATATGAACAGATGAATCAACTTTATTATTATTCTTAGGTCATACAATAATCATTATATTAAAACTAAATAGTCATTCTTTAATGTGCTCTTTTCCTACATACATTCATTCTTGGACAACACAAACTTATCAGAAACAAACACTAATTTAAAATCATTCTTGCTCAGCAGAGAATCGAAGACAAGAATATTCCTATTGTTTGACACATATAACACTTTTCAGAGTAATCTTTTTTTCAGACGTCATTTTCAGAACCACTGTGTCTTGTCCTTCCACATTCGATGTGGATGAGTTCCCCATAATCAAGTTCTCACCATTTTCAATTTTATATAGGTATAGAATATTTTATCAAGTTCTCACCATTCTCACCAAGTTTCTGGTCACATTTTCTTTTTTTGGCATTCCGTTATTTATCTTTTTTATTTATTTATTCACTATTATTTTATTATTTCGCAGTTAGTTTGTTATTTATTTATTTGCTTATTTATTTATCTTGATTATTTCGCCTTTATTTTATTTTTTCGTTATTATATTATTTCATGTCTATTTTTTATTTACATTGCATTAATGATTTACGTATGATATTATCTCTTGTGGTATATCGGATGGAAACGCAGACGTAAATTCCATAGCCGAATCCGAATGGACGGTAGTGCGGTCTGTACTTGGGATATAACTCCACGTACCACTCGGGAAATACTCATATATGCGTGACTAATCCCCATTTTGTTTACTATTTATTTATTGACGCTTTATTTACTTTTGATTATTATGATTCTTGTTATCGTACCTTGTATTTCTTAATTTAGTTTGCTTTTATTTATATTAATATTTATGGGTGTGCAAATTTGTGTGCTTATTTGAATTATCTTGCATGAACTGCATAATACTTAGCTATACCATTGTGTGAACCCGTCCATTATATCGGCATAAGTAAGGGACCATTCCGAACCCAATGGTTTGAGGTCTTCCCTTGCGAGGGGTGAGTGCAGCCTTAAATCTTTTCCCAGTTCACACCGGGTGGCGACTCCTTTAATCTCCAGTTTAGTCTCACGTGGGCTACTCCGTACTCTCTACGGGCTGCGAGCCTAACAGTGTCGTGCTCACTGAACATCATAGGCATAGCGGTAAACCCCGCTTCGCTCCTACACATGGAATTACTATATCGTAAACACGTGAGGATGCCTATGCTCTGTACACATGACTGACGGATCCTATCTTGATATGCATTGGTTATCATGAGCATCAGTCCACACCCAACGAACAGGCGGAGGTCTGATCTAAATAGATCGGTGACATGACTGCCATCAAAGTGTGGAGGATAACTCATATATCCCACTGTGGTATCTCAAGTCGAAGGACCACTATGCTCGCTCAACTCGAGAAGATTCCTATTGACGTTGGTGTACCATCTATTAGGAAATCTTCAGTGAGTCGTTCAGTATCTTATCAAATAAACACCTACATGTCTATACGAGTCTCCCGAGACTCATGGTTCACTGGGATAAACCATCGGACCAAGTCACGATATACGACATGTATTGGTCTCAACGAATTTTACTAACCGACCTGTGTTAATAAATCTTGACCTGGAACTTTATTTAAGGATATACATCTTATAGTGCGCTTCCCAATGTCAATTACAAACTACGTTGTAACTGCGTACTAAATTATAAATCCTAGGGTCTTTGTCTAATATACACGTATCACTAAACCAAATTTAGTTTCGATCTAATCATAATCAGATATCTAATCGTAATTAGATCGAATAAGTGTATAAAAGACAAGGGTGCAACCAATAAATTAGTAATATTATGGAAAATAAAATTGCTCGTATTCATGAATCAGACATAAATACGATCCGGATTGGCACTCCGAGCACCAACCCTAACAATTTCTCCCATTTGCTCTGTGCCAATCCACGGTATCATATACACATCTTAATATGTATCGCATACTCATGGGCCTTAAGAGCTCACTTTGCACTCAAAAGGTAGGCAACAACAAGTAAGCCGCTTAACAAATCGAGTCTATCCAATAAACCTAACCGTTTTCCTTAACCGGCATCATTCATATTTTGTAGAATCCAAATTCCACATCAATATGACTCAGACGCTATATCAGTATTGTGCTATAGCTACTGAGTTGTCTATGTATTTGGAGATCAAATCCAAAATACTATGAGACAACCGCAAGCACTACACTAATATGAAAACTTCTAATCTATAGAGTCGCAATGCAACTTCATAAGTCAATACTTCATAAGTTGCAACTGATTCCACTAGTTTAGTAAAATCAACAGTGACACTCTCACTGCATCTTTTCTGACTTTATATGACATAGACCATCTAATGTCATAATTATGATCAAAACTAATCTGACCTTATAGTTGCAGACTAAATTCTCCAGGAATAAGAAACTCGTTCTTAATATCTCAAAGATCGTAAAGAACATGTTTCAAGATCCATCTTATGGTCTATAGCATATCAAAATAACTCATAACAATTACGATTAAATTGATATCTTTAATCGCACATAATATAGTAATCATTACGCCATCATCCTATGATGCGTAAGATTGACTAGATATTCTAATCAATTTCTCTTTTGACAAAGGAATCATCGTTTACGAAAGATGAATACTATATTTATAAAAGACACGTTAACTGTCAAACAGTTATATTAACTATCATATTGATAGTCTTGTTGTGTCATTTATTAGATCATATCTAATATGCGACTAATGGGAGTATCTCACAAGTCTCTTAGTTTTATATCATATATGAAACTTTATATCAAATATAACATAGACTACTCCCACAGAGAAAAGAAGACTTAGGATATATAATACTAGAAAGAAATTTATGCGCTCCCACTGACCCTACTGACAAATATGTATTCTCTATACTTCGATAAATCCAGACAATCTGACTGATATCAAAATCAGAGAATACAAATTTCCGGAAAGCTTACACGAGTCTACAATAAGTTCCATAAGCCAGTATATCAAACTGTGATCTTAGCAGAATACAAACTCTAGGGCCATTCTAGAATGAACTCTTCAAACAAAGAAATCACGACGGATCTCTCATTCGAAGAAATCACTCAAGAACGCCACTTTGCATTCTTTAGCCAAAATACACTGTTTAATATCAACATTAACCAACAGATCGTTAACTGTTCAATCAGTGCGATAAGAGACAAGCTTCCTCAGAATCTACAATAGACTACTGAGTAAAAACTTTCTCACTGTCATACTGTAAAAGTCAAACCTTTAACAAGCTCACTAACCTTAACAAGCTCACTTTGCTTTTGATGCGCAAACAATTTGCACATTTTATGAACGATTCATAAATAAAGCCCAATCAAGTTAACTTGATCGTAGTAAGCTATGAACAATCTTAAATCTATGGTTTAATGCCAAGTTCCGGAATCGATATCAAATATCGCTCCCACTATAAGTTACAGGATAATTTTCTTCAATAAGAAAACAACAGAACCAATAAGTATCAAATACTTCACAAATGATTCTAGCATCATATTGGACTTATACGGAAGATATCGTAGGGCCTTTTCATCTTATTAATTATCTAGTTCTATTACAGTTTATCACTCTCACATTTGACTTCGTTAAGTCAAGTCTTTTCTACAATGGTCAACATCTGATGTTACACACCAAGTAATAAAATAATTTTATTACTCGAGATCATAGAAAAGATATTCTATCAAATAGAATACAATATTCTATTAAATAGAATAAATGATAAATTTTTACTCGTACCTCTGAGGCACAAGTACTTTCAATTATATAAAAATTATATAAAAGAAAGTTTCAAATCTCAAACCTTTTAAGATTCGAATTTTCTACCTATACATATCATATATGTAATTGTAAAAACGAATGGAACCTTAATTAAAGAGATGAATAGTGTTAATGGAGCATAATCCCAAGAGTATTGAAAACTAATTCGGTAACATTCAATATCAAAGAATCAAATCATATAAGATTCAATTACTCCCACTGACCAATTCCATCAAGATGGAATCGTGGAAGTTTAATATTGAGTAAGAATCTCATTCATTAAATAACTTTAGGACTAATTACCTTAAATTCACATGTTTGATCATATCAAACATCTTTGAACAATTCAAAGAATCACGATGAATTTTAAAGTTATAGTTTTCAACACTTCAAATAGAATATCTTTGAACCATTCAAAATATTCTATCCGTATTTCATCAGAAACATGTTGAAAGTTCTCGAACTATTCAAGACGTTCAATATATATTCTCTTAGAAACATGTAACCAAGTCATGAAAATTCATTAACTAAGTTACGAAGTCAAGGAAACTATCTAAGGCAATTTCTAATTCATTAAACTACATACATCCAATGTATTAGTTTAATAAATCTTGTGGTCCAATGACAATCATTGGTTAAATGAGCTTTAATCACATCCTGAATACAATATTCATTAAATGGATAAGGATGTATGGTGTGAACTCGTATCAGACCATCCTTTACCATACGGAACAAGCATCAAATGCTTATGTGATAAAAACTCATAAAGCACTATTCTAAGTTATTTAGTTAACTGAATATTTTGATCTTTTCATTAATGACGCTACTAGTCATATTAATATATGTAACAACTATTTATATAGAACAAGTAACTATCCAATAGTCACAAAGTCTGATATCAAATATCAAAACAGTTATTAAACATTATTTTAAATAACTAGACGGGAGATCCGGTATCCAATACCTACAATTGTCGTATTGTGAGAATCGATATTCTCTATACACAATTATACATATCTCATTTGTTAAGCTTTATAATTTACGTTCAATTATTCACAACAATTGCAAATGATTGATTAGAAAATTGTGTCAGACACATGACTTCTAAAAGTCACTAAAGCTAAGAAACATCATTATAAGATAAACAAATACTAAAGGAGTTTTCTTAATGCCAGTCAAGAATCTCGAGACATGAACTAATTCGTGTCAATTCTTACTGCAGAAGAAACTACTCTTACTAGATTACTATATCTTAAACCAGATATCCATTTAGATTACCTAACGTGACTTAGTAACTAAGTCACAAACCATCTTGATTTTCAAGAAAATCGGAACAACAGTTCCCGATGGTTTCAACTAATCTAACAATATCTAAGTCTACTGTCTTTCTAGAACATATTCTAGAATTACGCAACCATAAGTAAAGTCAGAAAATCTATTCAAGTAATAAGCATGCAGTGGATTAGAAGTATAATTCTATAAACAATATAGAATAAAAGGAAAACGAAAGCAGTAAATTCCATAAAATTACGCACTGCTTGAGTTATGGATTTTTAACCAAGCAGTGTCTCCTATTATTTTACATAATACAGTAATACCCAACGGAGAACGGGAATTCAATAATTAAATCGAATTCCATAGTGAAAGTAGGATCCCATGAATATATTTCGACTCACAACTTTGGCACAATCTCGCCTACGTATATTCATTAGGTAGACAACTTATTGGCAATCACTCACTAGTGACTCCTGGTTTTGGTCCTGACCGTTTCTCGTTGTGACAGCTTTGGCACGTTCACAAGGAGGCGTATCAAGGCTACACTCGTCAATGACAAACTCAAGCTACCGATGTAGTCCTGACAGCTTTGGCACGTTCAGCATTTTCACTTTCACTTGAATTTGTCTAGTATCAATATACAACCGGTATCGATAAAATCCCATAACCTACACCCTCACAGCTTTGACACGATCTCGGATGCAGTTATAGAAAGATACTCATAAACCGTATTGATAAGACAGACCAAGAAACATGTATCCAATACATGTCACTTTAACAGCCTTATTTAAATCGGGGATTTTACTCATGAAGCTATACTCTACATTAAATGCAGAGTTTTAATCTAAATAATTTTCTAAACAATTCAATTCTACCTATAGAAAACATAACTTAATTTAACGATTAAATTTCTGTTACATTTTCGTTAGCGTATAACCAAAAAGTCAAGAAACATATCTAGACAACATGCATGTGCGAACATTAAAATTGGATTAAATATCAAATATCAAGCATGAATAATGTAATGGATGAAGCATCAGACCTGCTCTGATACTATTTTTGTTGGGGTTTTGGGCGATGAGCGCAACAGAAGCGCAGTTCGGGCGAAATGGTAATTTAAAACTTTTTCAAATTACCGAATAAATTATTCAATATCTAATATGAATAATTTATTCATATTTCACCTAAACGTATTTATTCGATATCATATAGCGACATAAATATATATGAAACGTTGCGAAACTTTTTACGAAAAACGTTTTTCCGTAAAATGACGCAAAATGCGTTTTGTGACCGAACCACACCCAACACTTATGGGGACTGCCTAGGTCAGCCCCAATAGTGTTAGGGCAGTTCATGGGCTCCCCGAACAGTGACGAATTCACTGTTTGGACAGCCGTCACCCGGTTGGCTCAAAAGTCACACAGTAACGCCGTTTTTGGCCGTTTTCGCTTATTTCAACTCCGAAATACTTTCCGGTAATTGTTCCAACTCCCAAAACACATCCAATACATTCATAAACACATTATTTCATAAAAAAAATCTCCAGTTTCATCAGATCTGATCCAGAACCGAAATTTAACAATTTTCATGCTTTAAATCCAAATTTTTAAGATTAATCTAATTAATCATAACACCAACCAAAGTCACCACACATGAACCACCCAAGAACAATTCTAGGCATTACAAGAGTGGTTATAACACTCTAAAATGGCAACTCATCATCTAATGATCAAATTGGATGCAAATTACACTAATTCCATACAAAATCTACTTCACTCATGCCAACACTTTCAATTCCATCCATCACAACCAAAAGCCCCAATTTAAGAAATAAAAGGAACCCTAGAACAATTCTAACAATTCAAGAAAAACAAGAAACAAATTTCCAAGCTTAGGGATTAAAGATTACCTTTTAATCTCAAATTTCCTAAACTTTTTTCTTGAATTTCCTTTCATTTCTTCATGGATTTTTCAAACAAAATTTTGAGACCCATTTTTGATGAAGCTCATGGCCATGGATAAGGTTAAAGGAAAGAGAAAATAAATTTTTTAATATAATCGCTCTTGACCGACTTTAAAGGGATAAATTGGTAATTTGGCCAATAAAAAATCAATTAATTAAAGTAAACATTGTGGTGACAAATCAAATTTTCACATATTTACTTTAATAAAGTCATGCCGACAAAATTCATAATATTTATGAAAAAAGATTATTAATTAATCATTTAAATATTTGACAATTAAATATCCAAATAATCAATTAATATAATTATTATTATATATGTATTTTTATTTACAATAAATAACAAATACATATATTTATGACATGTGTCAAAATCTCATTTGACGAATAATTAATGTGTATTTAATCGTATTATGTATCAAATACAAATACACAATAATTATGATTGGCCAAAATCCCCTAATGCATGTGTTGTCGTTTAACCGATTAAACGATCCGAATTAACTCACTTAATCTGGTGAAGTATAATGAATAATCCGTATTATTCATATCGCGTTGCCCAAGTGCTCAACGAGTACACTTCATATTATGAGACTCTCTAAGTTTAGGTTTATCCGTCACGAAATCTTATTTCGTGTCCATAATCCATTCACTCATGGATTATGACGACCACGGATAATCTCGCTAAACTATGCAAGCCCATGTCATAGCATACGTATAATCCCTCTGTCACAGGCTATCCGTATTATACCTGGGATATAGATAAAAACGTCAAATCTGTTCGGTATAATACAGTCGACTTTCAATTTACAATCTCTAAATAACACTCGAAACTGATTTCCAAAGTTATACCATGGCCAAGGATTTACTAGATCGTAAACACGTGATGATGCCTATGCCCTGTACATAGGACTGACGGATCCTATCTTGATACTCACTGGCTATCATGAGCATCAGTCCACACCCAACGAACATGTGGAGGTCTGACCTAAATAGATCGGTGACGTGACTGCCATCAAAGTATGGAGGATAACTCATATATCCCACTGTGGTATCTCAAGTCGAATGACCACTATGCTCGCTCAACTCGAGAAGATTCCTATTGACGTTGGTGTACCATCTATTAGGAAATCTTCAGTGAGTCATTCAGTGTCTTATCAAATAAACACCTACATGTCTATACGAGTCTCCCGAGACTCATGGTTATACGATATGTACTGGTCTCAGCGGATTTTACTAACCGACCAGTGTTAGCAAATCTTGACCAGGAACTTTATTTAAGGATATACATCTTATAGCGCGCTTCCCAATGTCAATTACAAACTACGTTGTAACTACGCACTATATTGTAATCCTAGGGTCTTTGTCTAATATACACGTATCACTAAACCAGATTTAGTTTCGATCTAATCATAATCAGATATCTAATCGTAATTAGATCGAATAAGTATATAAAAAACAAAGGTGCTACCATTAAATTAAGTAATATTATGGAAAATAAAATTGCTCGTATTCATGAATCAGACATAAATACGATCCGGATTGGCACTCCGAGCACCAACCCTAACACTTAGGTCGCTCAGGTAAATATTAGATGTATGGTGATGAGGGGAGGGTGTACACACGAAACTCATTAGTGCACATTGACAAGTATACACCTAGAACACGTCTTAATCCATATCGTCATTATTGTGAGATAAGAAATGGTTCAGGACTAAACTAGGAGTCACATGATGTGATTGACCTTGGAGGTCTACCTAATGAATTTACAAAGGCCAATATCGTCATTAGTGTGAGGCTGAAGTAAATGTCATGGAATCCACTTCCCGCTATGAAATTTTGATAGTCAAATTTCTATTTTTCTGTTAAGGGAGATTACAGAATTATGTAAAGTAGTTGGATGGCATAATAGATTTAAAATTCCATAATCAATTAGTGTTATCACTTTTGAAATGAAAATTGTTCTGCTACTACTCAAAAATATTATTTTGTAGATGGCTGCCACTAATCCATTGATGAAACTTTTGGATTCCAATAAGCTAAAAGGAGCCGAGAACTATATCAAATGGGAAATGAACATATGTCTTGTCTTCGAGTAAAAAAGTTGACTTATGTCACGATCAATCCAAAACCTGTTGATATCGATCCTGACTCCATTCCAGAAGAGCGAGAAACTTTTGATAGATGGAAGGATGATAACCTAAAGGTGAAATCCTACATCTTAGGATCAATGGTCCAGATTTGCTGAGACAGTACATTGAAGTACCAGAGGCTTGGAGCATCATGCGAACACTCAAGGAGTTGTTCGAGGCAAATCAAGAGATGGAACTTTATCGAAGGTATAAGGATTTGTTCAGTGCTGAACTCAAGTGTTGGGTTCTCTAAGAACAATAACCAAGATCATTAAGCATAAAATCATGTGAATACGCAAAGTAAAGTAGCAGAAAATACTCACTTTGATCGGCTAAGTGGATGTGTAGACAATAAAATTTTTGCCTCTATTGAAGTTGCTCCAAGCTCTTCTATTTGATGTATGTGGAGCTTCCAAGCTTGATTCTTGAATTCCAAACTCATGGGAAAGGTTTCCCTATCATATTTGTATGATCTATTTATGTGCTAGCAATGGAGAATCTTGCAACAAAATTACCCATTGTTCTTCTTGTATCTCTCGGCCAAGCCAAGAAATTGGAAGAGAGAGAGATGGTCACGCCCAAATTAGAGAGAATAGAGTGATTTTTTTGTTAAAAATGAAAAAGGTGTTTATGATTTTCCAAAAATAAAAAACATATACCAAATCTCCAAAATTTGGTAAATGTCTTTCAACCTTTTAAATAAAATAATGAAATGTGTTTTATAAGTCATCAACAACCCACCAACTTCTATCAACCAAAAGTATATTAAAGTGACTAGGTGATGTGACTTGTGTGGGCCCCACTTGATTCAAAATCCGAGTGGGCCCGCAAACACATTTCGGGCTCTGGTTCGTTAATTCTGAATTAATGAATTTTCTGTTGCGACGTAATTAAATCAAATTTAATTAAATAATTATGCATAGCAAAATTACTATTCATGTCGCTTGCGAATTAATTCTAAATTAATTTGTTCGCTCGAATTAAAATCCAATTTTAATTCCATTATGAAATCTAATTTCATTTAATATATCGAATATATTATTTTATCGATTAATTCCAAATTAATCGTTCTCTCTCTATTAATTGAATTTTATCCCAGATAAAATTCTCCGTAATTAATCCTAGATTAATTTTCTCTCTCTTCTAATTAATCCCAGATTAATTATGTTCGAGTCATACGTCATCGATGAATCTTCGGGAAGCGACCCATGAGATCCCTGGATATGTTGGCAGTAAATCCGGTAATCGGAGTATCTGAATACTGTGTACCTAGTACCACGTTCTTACCGATTTACAAGACATGGTTGGCTTCTAGCAAAGCACCGTGCCTACCCAATTCTCAAGAAATATTCTTTAAGGAATATATAATCTATGTCAGACGTAGTATACGTAGTATTGCGTATTGCGATCCAGTATCGGATGTCACATGCTAGGCCTGGGGCTGGAATTGTGTATGCCCCATACAAAGCATATATCGGATCTTTGGTAACTAGTCTTTATAATCGGATAAACATGACCTAGTCATATTATCCCGATGACTGCAGTACTTAAGAGTACTAGTTCCGTATCCTACGTGATCATCTTCTCCATATGACTGAAGTGATACTTCCATCTTGACATCACACCCAATACACTACGATTCTCAATATACCCAGAAGAGGCGTACACAGAACCTGTTAAAGCCCCAGATGACCAAAACCAAAGTATATTGATTGTCGCAAGTATTAGCGATGCAAGTCTCAGGTTAACACCAAATACACCTACCCTGATTCGGACTCCCATAGACACATAGTCATACTACCAATGGAATTCCAAGAGGTCTATCCAGAGCGAAACTGTTTCCGTACCATCAGTAAACACAACCTCATATCACACTTGCATAAGTATCCAATACTTAAATATATGAGAACTATGTCGTTATGCTCCCCAAACGCGCACAAGTACAATACTAGTCTATTCCGCATTATCGATGTCCAGTCTCGATAATACTACGACTAGGGATATTTAATGATTAAACCTTAGTGGATTAATATTGTCTCATGTCTTATTAATCAGGAAAACATATGGACTTTTATCATTTATATATCCCGGTAATCCAATTACAAATGATAAAAGAGCAATTTCCTTTGTCACATAGTTAATTTGTACAACAACACCATGTTCTGTACAAATAGTGATGCTATGGGTCATAATTGTCCAACAATCTCCCACTTGGCCTATAGCCAATCACTTAAGTGTCCTACACCTGAACTATGTACGGGTCGCTCAAAATTCTGCTGAGAAATAGCTTTCGTCAGCAGATTTGAAAGGTTATCATCTGATGATATTTATTCGATCATCACATCACCACGATGTATGATCCGACGAATCAGATGAAACAGTTGAAGTACATACTTGGATCGTTGATGAGACCATTAATTCTTTAGCCTGTGCTGTAGCCTAGCTCAGCTGCTAACAGAACTACTTCTAATCTAATTAGGAATTTTATAGATCCAAAATTGCTTCTTTTACTACCTCAGCTGCAACAATATTTTGCTTTTGTTGTTTATTCAGCAACAGTATCTTGCTTGGAAGATTTCCAGCTCACTGTTCCGTTATTCAAACTATATAGTACACTTATGACGACTTACATTCATTTTTATCGGTTTGGAAACTTGCAACGGTGAACCCAGTCACTTCAAGTTCTCCTTCTCTAGCTTAAGAAAGCATCCTTAGTTCATCTAAGATACTTAAGGATGTTCTTAATATAAATCTGGTGACTATCAATTGGATTGACCTGATTGTGACTCTATATGCTCAAAGCTTATGAGACATCAGGTCACGTACATCTTTTCAATGTACGAGTTCTCAGAGAGTGCCAACAACTTTTAGATCTATCCAGTAGATCCTTATTCCTAGAATAAAGGTCGTCTCTCCCAAGTAATCTACAAAGAATTTTCATGAAATCCAAGCTTTCACTGATTGTATTATGGGAATGTCATTTCTAAGAAATGACATGTCATCATTATATAGGACAATCATTGTCAGTGCCCTCCCACTTACCTTCTTATATGCACAAGAATTATATTCGTTTTAAATTAAATCATATACCATTATGATCTTATCAAAACATTAGTTCCAAGAACACAATGCTTGCTTCAATCCATAAATGGATTAAATTAACTTGCCAAACTTGTTTTCTTGTTTAGGTACGATAAAACTGTCAGGATGTTGTAAACATCCTCCAAAAGGTTTCCGTTTAAGGAAAGCGGTTTTGACGTTCAGCTGCCATATTTCATAAATGAAACATGCAGCATTAGCAAACATTATCCAAATGGATTTAATCATGGCAACGGTTAAAAGGTTTCGTCATAATCGACACCATGTTGATGACGATACTGTAGACATTGCATTTTTGCATGTGAAACCCGATGAGGAGTCTCGTATGGATGCACCACCTTTAAGTCGTAGGAGTCGCGGAAAACGGTTGTCGGAAAGGCAAAGTCAATAATTGACATATTTTGTTTAAGTTCGCTCGGAGTTCGCTTGTTGAAAGTTCATTTTTTTTAACGTATCTCTTAACCCGAAATCACCCCAAACCATTCTAAAGCCACCTAAGTACCCAAACCCACATCCAAAGCCCATAAAACCAAAATAAATCAAACACCAAGCCCACCCTCCATTAGGCCCACGACCATAACACTAAAATTACCCCTCCTTACACTATTCCAACATGATTTACCCATATACCAAACTTACTTTAACCATTCCACCTCACTTTAACAAATATAAATAAATAACACTTCACTCATTCAATACCCATACCTCACCCATACTTCACTCATTCAAACCCATACCTCACCCATACTTCACTCATTCAATACCCATACCTCACCCATACTTCACTCATTCAAACCCATACCTCACCCATACTTCACTCATTCAAACCCATACCTCACTCATTCACACCCACACCTCACTCATTCAAGCCCATACCTCACTCATTCACACCCATACCTCACTCATTCACACTTACACCTCCACTACACCATTTGCCTATATAAACCATCATTTTCCACCTTGAAACCCCTAACACATACCTAAGGAGATCAAGCACACATCAAGCAAAGACTCAAGCATTTTGAAAGATCAAAACAGCCCTACATCTTCCCTGCACATCACGCCCACACACCCCTCCTCACTGCCCACTGATTCACGCACATTATAGCCCTCAATCAGCCCTCAACCTCACGTAGTTGGCCTCTAATTTCCTCTATAATTCAAGCACACTACAGCCTCTGTCCAGACCTGAAGATTCACGCCATCACAGCCCCCAAACCAGCCCCATTTTCACGCCAAGATAGCCTCCAAACAGACCTGAAACTCACGAACATACTGCCTGAAATTAGCCCCACGAAATTGCACCCAAATCACCCTTATTCCCCCCTCAAACCAGTGCACAAACTGACCTTATCAACCCTCTGAAGGTCACGCCAAACAGCAGCTCAAGGGGACTCCAAACAGCGAACAAAAGTGCGAAACAGTGAGCAGAACATTGAACCAGCGAACCAGTGAAATTGTAGTGCCTTTGCCCTTCCGACGGCCATATAACGCATCTCCAAGGAACGACATAAAAAGGTTAGACCTGAGGGTTTATATTACAGAATTTTCTCACATTAAATAATGATTTAAAAATGTATTTTATGGCATTTTAACATGAGTAGTTAACTTGGCATGTTGTTGGAATTGGCTCACATGAAATAATGGTTTAAAATGTGTTTAATGTGTTTAATTAGTTTAGTATGTTGTATTAAATTTATTTGCATGAGTTAATGATTTAGGAAATGTATTTTTATTTGTTTAGCATGAATGATTAGCTTGGGCGTCATTTAGGATTAATTCACATGAAATAATGATTTAGAATGGTTGTTTGAGCATGTTATTAGTTTACATGGAGTAATGACGTAGGAAGTATGTTTAATTTAAATGGCTATTTAAGCATGTTATTTAGAATTAGTTTACATGAAATATTGACTTAGAATATGTTTTAATAATGCTAGCATGAATAGTTAATTTAACATGTTAATTAATTTAGGTTACATAAATTAATAAGGTAGGATTGCATGTAATTTGTTTTTCTATCGCATGAATGTCATTAATTAGTACGTGGTGGTTTTGAGTGAATGGAATATGTATTCTTTTTGTGGTATATTGGATGGAAACCCTGACATAAATTCCATAGCCGAATCCGAATGGACGGTAGTATGGTTTGCACTCGGGATACAACGCCCCGTACCACTTAAAAGACTCACATGTTTCATTTCACTCAAATTTGTATTTGAAGCATGATTAGATTGTTGTAATGTTGTTTTTACTTTCAAAGCATGTGAACTTAGATTTAGCATGTATGTTGAGTAGACTTGGTTAAAATTATACAAATCCATTCATTACAAGTGACATAAGTAAGGGACCATTCCGAACCCAACGGTTTGAGGTCTTCCCTTGCGAGGGGTGAGTGCGGCCTTAAATCTTTGTCCCGGTTCACACCGGGTGGCGACTCCATGTTATTTCACACTTCTCAGCTAGGTCGCGAGCCTAGGACGGCGTCGCCCAGTTTCTGTTGTCTACAGTCTGGCGACTCCACTGGGGATAAGAGAATTGGCCTCGAAATAGTCTTGTAATGTTTGGATTTGTGTTTTAATTAACCATGTTTACTGTAAGTTTAGGGAATTTAATCAAAGGCATTGTTAGGGCTAGGTGATGTTTGGTGTCTTCCTTCACTCACTACCTTTTTACAAGGAAAAGCTGTGAAGGCACCTAGATAATCATTTTCCTAAGGGATGGTTGGTGTCTTCCTTCACTCACTACCTTTTTATAAGGAAAAGCTGTGAAGGCATCTAAATAATCATCTCATGTGATAGACTAATTTGGAGTACTCGTTGTTTATTCCTGTCACCAAGCGATAAGAGCCTAAGGGGCTTGGGTATCCACGGTGAGCTTTGCTCCGCCCTCCCTCTGGGGAATCTACAACGGGAAGTCCATTTGACAGTTAGTCACATACCTTAACTTGTTGACATATAAGGTGCACTCACTTGGTCGTTTGAACCCTTGAGTGGGGAGTCATAGTTGTGGGTAATCCTTTGTCAATAAGGGCCTTTGTTTACATTCCTAGAACTTACACATGAACCTTAGTTTTGTGACCAGTAAAAATTACTTATTTATGCTTGTGTTTTGGACCATTATCATTTGGATTCAGTTGGACTTTTTGTCAATAAATGTGAACTTGTTGGGCCATTTAAACAGGGACAAGTTCATGTCCTTTGACAATTAGGCCAAAAGCTTCTAAAATGCTAATGGGCTATTTTGTGTTTAGGCCTCTTATTATTTGAAGTTATTTAGTTATATTATCGCAAAGTGTAAACATGTTGGGCCTTTTCAACTGGGACAAGTTTGCACTGCGTAATAGTGTGATTGAATACTTTAAAATGATAACGGGCCAATTAATGTAAATTCTGTTATGAGCTTGTTTATTTGCATTGCACACATGTCATGCATACATGCATCATGTTAACCCTTGTGTCTGAAAGCCATCATAGACTCCTGTTGGGTTGGGAAAGAAGCAAGATTCGTCAAAGAACCATCAGCCAGTATGAGTAAGTCAACCAACGGGGAATCCCGCCTAGATCGATTGGAGGCCAAGGTAGCCGAAATAATGAAGCAATTGTAAGTCTTGATCGATGTTGTGGCCAGTTGGACCGTGCCTCATATAGCCGATGACAGAAGCTTCTGCAACTAGAATGAAAGGACCATTGGGGAACCTTCAAGGATAAAACATACTTCCTCAGAGATCACCCCTATCAGAAACAGACAGTTCTCCAGCCTGGGTAAACTTTTGTCAAAAGTGTTTGAAAAAATGAAGATGCAAGAAGAATGAGAGTTAAATGAAGAATGGTTGACGCCATTACCTGTTCTACCTCTGGCACAAACTATCCCTGATTGCAAATTTCAGCACATGCCAAAGAAAATCAGATGATGTTGATGCATTGGCGACACCAGCCGCGACTGGGGAAAATCCATAGAAATCGATGATGAGACCACTTGTGCTGACAACTGCAAGCAATCAATTGTATGAGACAGAAAAGATATTGGATGTGGAAGTCGATGACAAGAAGCCTTGATATCACGATATTCAGAGGTAATTCTCAGAAGAAGTAAGCGGAAAAGATGAGATAGCCATTCAGAGACTGGGAAATGGAGCAGTGAGACTGTCGGATTTGGAAGAGAATGAGTTCACCCAGCCAATCAATGTTGACAGATTGAAGCTGTGTTTTGCCTGAAGGAGAGAAGACTGAATAGTCACCTGTAGAAGACCTAACCCAACGGGATAGGAAATTCATCCATGCATACACGTAACTTGCATCCTTTGTTTTGTGTTTTGTTGTTACAGATTTCAAAAGAGAACCCGCAGGGGGCGACCAAGGATATATGGCAGCAAGGAGCACAATGGGGATTCAACCCATCACAAAAAGGGAGTATCTCTTCACTTGCATACTTACATGCACACATTTTTATTCTGTTGTTTTGTATTTGCAGGTTTTAAAAAAATATATATATATCAAGAAGCGGCAAGCACTAAGGACGACGGTGAAGCCGCATTGACAGAATGATTTCGGTCATGTCTGGCTAAAGACGATGAATTTAGTGCTAACATGGAGGCAACCCACGCACTGTGTTGCGATTTCTGTTTTCATGTTTTGTGTATACATGTTGTAGAATTTTTAATTTCGTGTGTTATTTTTGTAGGTACAACAGATGCTTTCATTGAATTACCAGAAGCCAAGAGAGACGAGTTTATCACCAAATCTGTGGAAGACATTTTCCTGACGGCAACAAAGGCTGAAGAGTTGATTGACCAGATCCTGGCTTTTGAGCCGAAGCTTGATCCCATCCTCTCGACACTAGACTGGACTGAACTGATAATGATCCTAGCAAGAAGCAAAAATTGGACATTGATCTGAATCGGTGATGTGCCCTGCTGACCAGGTATTCCAAGGCCTATTTGAAAAGTTTGTATTTTATTTTAATTGTTAAAAAAAAAATGAACGAAAAAAAATGAAAAGAAAAAAAAATGAGTAAGAGAAGTCTTTGATAATTAGACATATGTCCTGTGATGACATTGCATGCTGTAGGGAGAAACCCTAGAAACAAAAAGTGCGAGACGCGCTTTCATCCAGTATTTTGAATGGATTGATTTCAGTTAGACTCACGAGCACTTGATTATGGGATCCTAGCAGTAGAAGCCTGAGTGGTTAGCTAGGTGACTAGTTGAAGAGATGATGTATTGGTGAATGACCGTTTGCCAGAATGTCCACACTTCTTTGCTGATGCTATGATATATGATATGGTTGAAATAAAAAACAAGTCTCTGAAAAAAAAAAAATAGACAACCTATAACCGATAAGCGTGAAGCTACCCATGGGCGAGTATTAGGACCACCATGAGGAGAAATGCTACCTTAAAGGGTAGGTGTGTTAGAAAAAAAAAAAAAAGAAAAAAAAAAAAAAAAAAAGAAAAAAGAAAAAAGAAAAAAAAATGAAAAGAAAGAGACAAAAGAAAAAAGATGAAAACCATATCATGTTGAGTATGCCGAAGTAATCACAGAATGTGATTTAGACATCCAGGTTGGTTAGACCCACTGGTCCGATTCTCTGAAGCAAAATCATCGAGTTGGCTTACTTAAGGACTAAGCTGCGAAAGAGCCTTGGCACACACACACATGGAGTCTAGCTCAGATCACCCATTCATATGATTGGACTTGAGTATGTCGAGTACTTCGAAGGTTCTTCGGTTTCAACGCGAAAGCATTCGTTGAGGACAAAAATATGTCTATCTATCAAAGATTATCTCGTGAGGGTTGGTGTAATGTGTGAGAAAGAATATCATATCAGCTTGGGGCGAGGCCCACATCACATTAGTATCAGTATCGTCGGGTACAGCACTCCGGGTTTGGAGAAACAGTATCGGTTTGGCCAGGTACGGCACTCCGGGTATGGAGACACAGTATCAGTTTTGCCGGGTATGGCATTCTGGGCGAGGCCCACATTAGTTCGGTATCAGTTCTGCCGGGTATGGCACTCCGCTGGTTGAGGCCCACATCATAATCAGTCTTTGCCAGGTACGGCACTCTGCGGGTTGAGGCCCACATCATTATCAGCTTTTACCGGGTACGACACTCTGCGGGTTGAGGCCCACGTCACCATCTGTCTTGCCTGGTATGGAAATCTGAGGGCGAGGCCCACATCATTATCTGTAGCAGTCTAGCCATATATGGCACTCTGGGGGCGAGGCCCACACTATTATCAGACTTTGCTGAGTGTGGCACTTCAAGGGCGAGGACCATATCAGCTTGGGAGCGAGGCTCCACATCTTTATCAGCTTGAGGGCGAGGCCCATATCAGCTTGGGAGCGAGGCTCCACATCATCATCAGCTTGGGGGCGAGGCCCATATCAGCTTGGGAGTGAGGCTCCATATCATATCAGCTTGGGGGCGAGGCCCATATCAGCTTGGGAGCGAGGCTCCACACCATATCAGCGTGGGAGCGAGGCTCCATATCATATCAGTTTGGGCCGAGGCCTACATCAGCATCAACATCAGTTTGGGGTGAGGCCCACATCAGTATCACTCCGGGGGTGAGGCCCACATCAGTATCAGTCTAGGGGCGAGGACCATATCAGTATCAGTTTGGGCGAGGCCCATATCAGTATCAGTCGGGGGCGAGGCCCATATCAGTATCAGTTTAGGGCGAGACCCACATCCGTATCAGTTTGGGGCGAGGCCCATATCCATATCAGTTTGGGGCGAGGCCCACATCAGTATCAGTTTGGGGCGAGGCCCATATCAGTCTGGGGGCGAGGCCCACATCAGTTCATTCTGGGGGCGGGGCCCACGTTAGTTCAGTATCAGCTTTGCCGGGTATGGCATTCTGGGGGCGAGGCCCATATGACATCAGATCAAGCTCAGACATTCGTGGCTCTCTAGGTACGGAGGCGCCACGGCGACACCCTAGGTGCAGGGTTAACACTCAAACATTCGTGGCTCTCTAGGTACGGAGACGTCACTTCGACACCCTAGGTACGGGGTTAGCACGCTGGATTATCATGAAGTGTTGTGGACTACCGTTGATCATCATGAAGTGTTGTGAATTACCGTGGATTATCATGGATTATGTGGACTACTGTGGACTACCGTGGATCATGTGGACTACCGTGGATTATGTGGATTGCGTGGACTACCGTGGATTATGTGGATTGTGCGGAATACTGTGGATTACGTGGATTATGTGGATCACCGTGGATTATCGTGGATTATGTGGACTATTGTGGACTATTCTGAAGAATTGTGGACTACTGCAACGCCCTAGGGCACGCTGGACTATCATGAAGTGTTGTGGATTACCGTGGATTATAATGAAGTTTTGTGGATTACTGTGGATTATCATGAAGTGTTGTGGACTACCGTTGATCATCATGAAGTGTTGTGAATTACCGTGGATTATCATGAAGTGTTGTGGACTATCGTAGATTATCATGAAGCGTCGTGGATAATGTGGATTAGCGTAAATTATCATAAAAGCGTTGTGGACTACTGTGGATTATGAAGGTTATGAAGATTATGTGGATTATGTGGACTACTGTGGACTACTGTGGACTACCGTGGATTATGTGGACTACCGTGGATTATGTGGATTGCGTGGACTACCGTGGATTATGTGGATTGTGTGGAATACTGTGGATTACGTGGATTATGTGGATCACCGTGGATTATCGTGGATTATGTGGACTACTGTGGACTACCGTGGATCATGTGGACTACCGTGGATTATGTGGATTGCGTGGACTACCGTGGATTATGTGGATTGTGCGGAATACTGTGGATTACGTGGATTATGTGGATCACCGTGGATTATCGTGGATTATGTGGACTATCGTGGACTATTCTGAAGAATTGTGGACTACTGCAACGCCCTAGGTACGGGGCTTAGCACCATCAAATCAACAACAGGCGAGTCAGGTGGCAGCTGGCGAGCCAGGTAAGTATAAATGCACTGCATAGACTTTGATAGGATTGTCACTGTCACACACTACACAAGTCCCATCAAAGTGGGGGCGACTGTAGACATTGCATTTTTGCATGTGAAACCCGATGAGGAGTCTCGTATGGATGCACCACCTTTAAGTCGTAGGAGTCGCGGAAAACGGTTGTCGGAAAGGCAAAGTCAATAATTGACATATTTTGTTTAAGTTCGCTCGGAGTTCGCTTGTTGAAAGTTCATTTTTTTTAACGTATCTCTTAACCCGAAATCACCCCAAACCATTCTAAAGCCACCTAAGTACCCAAACCCACATCCAAAGCCCATAAAACCAAAATAAATCAAACACCAAGCCCACCCTCCATTAGGCCCACGACCATAACACTAAAATTACCCCTCATTACACTATTCCAACATGATTTACCCATATACCAAACTTACTTTAACCATTCCACCTCACTTTAACAAAATATTAAATAAATAACACTTCACTCATTCAATACCCATACCTCACCCATACTTCACTCATTCAAACCCATACCTCACCCATACTTCACTCATTCAATACCCATACCTCACCCATACTTCACTCATTCAAACCCATACCTCACCCATACTTCACTCATTCAAACCCATACCTCACTCATTCACACCCACACCTCACTCATTCAAGCCCATACCTCACTCATTCACACCCATACCTCACTCATTCACACTTACACCTCCACTACACCATTTGCCCTATAAACCATCATTTTCCACCTTGAAACCCCTAACACATACCTAAGGAGATCAAGCACACATCAAGCAAAGACTCAAGCATTTTGAAAGATCAAAACAGCCCTACATCTTCCCTGCACATCACGCCCACACACCCCTCCTCACTGCCCACTGATTCACGCACATTACAGCCCTCAATCAGCCCTCAACCTCACGTAGTTGGCCTCTAATTTCCTCTATAATTCAAGCACACTACAGCCTCTGTCCAGACCTGAAGATTCACGCCATCACAGCCCCCAAACCAGCCCCATTTTCACGCTAAGATAGCCTCCAAACAGACCTGAAACTCACGAACATACTGCCTGAAATTAGCCCCACGAAATTGCACCCAAATCACCCTTATTCCTCCCTCAAACCAGTGCACAAACTGACCTTATCAACCCTCTGAAGGTCACGCCAAACAGCAGCTCAAGGGGACTCCAAACAGCGAACAAAAGTGCGAAACAGTGAGCAGAACATTGAACCAGCGAACCAGTGAAATTGTAGTGCCTTTGCCCTTCCGACGGCCATATAACACATCTCCAAGGAACGACATAAAAAGGTTAGACCTGAGGGTTTATATTACAGAATTTTCTCACATTAAATAATGATTTAAAAATGTATTTTATGGCATTTTAACATGAGTAGTTAACTTGGCATGTTGTTGGAATTGGCTCACATGAAATAATGGTTTAAAATGTGTTTAATGTGTTTAATTAGTTTAGTATGTTGTATTAAATTTATTTGCATGAGTTAATGATTTAGGAAATGTATTTTTATTTGTTTAGCATGAATTATTAGCTTGGCGCGTCATTTAGGATTAATTCACATGAAATAATGATTTAGAATGGTTGTTTGAGCATGTTATTAGTTTACATGGAGTAATGACGTAGGAAGTATGTTTAATTTAAATGGCTATTTAAGCATGTTATTTAGAATTAGTTTACATGAAATATTGACTTAGAATATGTGTTTAATAATGCTAGCATGAATAGTTAATTTAACATGTTAATTAATTTAGGTTACATAAATTAATAAGGTAGGATTGCATGTAATTTGTTTTTCTATCGCATGAATGTCATTAATTAGTACGTGATGTGGTTTTGAGTGAATGGAATATGTATTCTTTTTGTGGTATATTGGATGGAAACCCTGACATAAATTCCATAGCCGAATCCGAATGGACGGTAGTATGGTTTGCACTCGGGATACAACGCCCCGTACCACTTAAAAGACTCACATGTTTCATTTCACTCAAATTTGTATTTGAAGCATGATTAGATTGTTGTAATGTTGTTTTTACTTTCAAAGCATGTGAACTTAGATTTAGGCATGTATGTTGAGTAGACTTGGTTAAAATTATACAAATCCATTCATTACAAGTGACATAAGTAAGGGACCATTCCGAACCCAACGGTTTGAGGTCTTCCCTTGCGAGGGGTGAGTGCGGCCTTAAATCTTTGTCCCGGTTCACACCGGGTGGCGACTCCATGTTATTTCACACTTCTCAGCTAGGTCGCGAGCCTAGGACGGCGTCGCCCAGTTTCTGTTGTCTACAGATACCCTTTCGCCACAAGCCTAGCTTTGTACGTTTGTATGTTTCCATCCATATTTGTCTTCCTTGAAGACTCATTTAGTACCAATAGGCACAATGCCTTCCGGTACAACAACTAGTGTCCAAACTTGGTTGGTATACATGGAATCCATTTCAGACATCATGACACTTTACCATAATAGGGAGTCGATACCTTGTATCACTTCCTCATACGTAGCTGGTTCATCTTCCTCAATAAGATTAATGTCTATATGAGGTGAGATCAGAAACCCATACCTCCCAGGTTGTTTTCTGACTCTCTCCGACTTGCGTGCTTCTTGTGTATTTGAAGATTGTGGTACAGTTTCATCCTTGATGAACTGTTTGTGTTCCATGAGCACTCGGTGCCTGGAACAGTATTACTCCAATTTTCATCGAGTTTTACTTTCCTCCCACTTACCACTGCATATAGGTATTCCTCTTAGGAAAACCACATAGAGAGCAACAATTATATTGTTCTCTTGTGAGTTGTATAAGTACTATACTTTGGTTTCCCTAGGACAACCTACAAATAGGCACTTATCCGATTTTGGGTTCTAGTTTGGTATCATTCAAACATATGCCCAGCATTCCCAAATCTTCAGGAATAAGAAAACCCTATTTATTTCATATTCATATCTAATATGAAGTCTGTCCAACAAATTTTCATGGAACCTTATTCAAAATAAGTATTGCACTGTTTAATGCTTATCCCTAGAAGGAAATTGGTATCTCAGAGCGACTCATCATTAACCTAACTATGTCCAACAAAGTTTGGTTTCTCTGTTCGGACATACCGTCAAATTGAAGTGTTCCGGGAGGAGCCCACTGTGAAAGAATACTATACTTTTCAGGTAATCAAGAAACTTATTGCTTAAGTATTTTCCACCACGGTCTAACCGTGACAGTTTAATACTTTAGATGGTCTGTCTATCTACCTCGTATCGAAACTCTTTGAATTACTCAAAAGTTTCCGATTTGTTTTTCATAAGATACACATAACCATAACGCGATGCTATATCCGTAAAGGTTGTGAAGTATTCATATCCACCTCTAGCCTAGCTAGATATGGGCCCACTTACGTCACTAGAACGAGGGCTAACAGATCGGTGGCACTTGCATTTTTACCAAGTAAAAGGTGTTTTAGGCACTTTGCCTAATAAACTATATTTGTAGACATCATTTGAATTAGAATCAAATCTGTCCTAGTACCCACTCTTCGAAAGTGTGGATATACGGGTCTTGTTAATGCCACAAATAAGTCTCAACTGATTAATACAATTTGAGCTATTTGTTTGTCATATTATATGTTTGAGATTTGTTTATATTCAAAATATAAATACTGTTATTCACATCCAATGTGTTTATCTCAATATCATCTTTATAAACAAAACACTTAGTGTTCTAGAATATAAAGGTATACCCGCAACGGGTTAAACTTAGATATAGAGATAATGTTTCTAGTCAAACTAGATACATTATAACAGTTTCCTAATTTAAGTACATTTCCCAAGGGCAGTTCCAAAACTTAGGTTTCTATGGTTAAAACAGTGACTCTCATCCCATTTTCGACTCGCAGGTAGATCTCATCTGAAGTCAGTCTCCTGCTAATCAGCAGATTCTGCATATCAGTACATATTTATGTACCACATATAGTATCAAAAATCCAATTTTGAAACTAATAGTGAACATGTTTATGACAAACATACTTGAAGCCGGAGCCTTGCCCCGCCTTCACTTCCTTCATGTCTGCCTTGTCCATACGGCAGTCACGCTTCCAGTGACTCCGTTTTCCACAGTTTAGGCAGACATCTTGGGATATGTCATTTGTCTTCCTAGAAGACTGTGATGATTTTGCCTTTGCCCCTTTTAGAAGCTCTGGCTCTGCCTCCTTGAGCATAGCCATCAACTCTCCAAGAGTTTACTCTTGGTTCATAATGAACCTGCCCCAGTTTTTGGGTAGAGACTATAAGATCAAATCTTTGGTAGTCTCGGCCACGTAGGTAATGCCCAGCTAACCTAGCTGATCGACGTCAGCAATCATCTGCGACACCTAATGTTCGACATATGTATCCTCTGACATACACGAGCGAAAGAGCTTCTTTTGCAATTTATACTTCTAAGATCTAAGAATAGATCTATGAAGAACCTTTAATTTCAACATCATGGTATAAAGATCTAATCCTTAGTTTTGACGACAAAATTAAAGTGTCATTGTATTAAGCATAAAGGATTGAGCACTAAAGTTATCATCACCATGAGTCTTCCAAAGCTCATGCTCTACTATTCGCTCAACTCCGGGCTCAGGCCCGAGATGTTTCTCTATCAAATAGAATAACTTCTCAGTTCCCAGGATTATCCTGAGGTTTTATTCCCAATCTGAAAATTGGAGCCGTTTAAATACATTTTCTCACAAGATTATGTTATAAACGCTAATATTTCAGTTATCTTGATTCCAATAGTCCAACTATCCAATCAACGATTTCAGATATAATCAAATATAACGATTACTATAGTCTAACTATATAATCAACTACTATTTGATTGGTTAAATTCAAATAAATTGATTACTATAATCCAATTATATAATCAACTTTAAATGAAGTTGTTTGAATACAATCCATCTGTTTAATTAAAACAATAATATTAGTCCAACTAATATATATATATATTAATGACGAAAATGAAATGAGCGCGTATTGGCAAGTATCTAAACGAAATTGCAAATTTAATACTTGCCTCCCACTATTTTTCGGCGAGCCTCTAACCCTCTGTTGAGTACTCGGGAAACCTAGTTTCCTAGTGGGCTAGGATCCCGTTAAATAACACACAACCTTAACTTTGGCCAACAAGCTGTATGATATTTAACTAGGTAGATCTCTAAGATCAATTGGATCTCATCCAATTCCTAGATCCAGTAGGTGGACATCCAAGTCCGAAACATATATCCAATGTATGCCAATATATCTAATATATTCCCTAACCTTTTCCTCTGAATAACTAAGCTTTGGCTTTGGCACAACAAGCTTAATGATTCCAGTTAAGCATGACCCATTGACATTGGAAAGCTTCGTAATCGATGTCGATGGACAAGAAGTGATCTTGACTTTGGCCAACAAATCACAACTTGGACAAGACATGCGATATGGAACAAAGCCTTCATGATTCAAACACATCCGCGATGGAGAAAGGTCTTGAATTTGGACAACAAACCAGTGCCAATCTTGGATCTTGAGAGAGAATCACTCAATGGAAGGAAAACACTTAATATTTGTTGAGGGTTTTTCGCGTAATTGGCAACCAATTAATTATCTTTGATTAGGTCTCATCATACCCCCTTAAACATGCATTCTAAAAGCATAATAAGGCGTGATAAATAAATTAATAATGATATGCGGATGGATATCTCACAAATTGTTCCTAGAACAAATCACTCCATTTCCTCTCCCCGGCTAGCACTATTCTTACTTCTACCCAATTACATAACACTTCTAAAGAAACCTCATATACATTGAGAGGAATATGTGAGAAGAGAATTACAAAGAATCGAGAGATAAAGGCTGGACACGCAGGTCAAATTTAATAAATTCTAAATTTATTACAACAATTTCCAAAAATGCCCTCACCCATCTAATATCAATCCGATATACATTATTCATACATCACATTCATGTATTCACATAAAACATGTTATCAATCAATCTAATCCAATTAATTAATCTTTAATTAATGACTATCCAATGTTCAAATAACGATTTGATTTGCGCGAGTCCAACTCGTTTAAGAATAAGTACTCAAAGTACGAATTCTTGAATTATATATTAAATCCAATTTAATTTGTATTCAATACTAATTCTTTATTTAATTCCAAATTAAATAATTACACTTTTTAATGTGTCTTTGCGACTTAGATTCTAAATCTAATCTTACTGGGTCTCAAAGCCCAATTAACATCCAATGTCAATTTAATTAAAGTCCAATGGGCTTTTAATTAATTCATAAGGCATGAACTTTAGCAACCAAAGCCCAACAAGGAATTACCCTTTGCCACAAAATTAATTTTGGCCTATTAGGCCCAATTAATTATTTAAATGCCCATTTATCATATTTGGACTTTATGGAAATGGTTTGAGGCCCAATTGGATCCAACAAATTATCATAAACCAAACTTGGCTCAACCAAGCCCATTAACCCAAATACAACATTTTTAGCCCAATTCCAAATTAGCCCAATTAATTAAATTCTAATATTCTAAATTTCACAATTTAATTAATTAAAGTGTATAGCCATAATTAATTAGTTAAATTAATATTTCCAAAACACCAATTACACTAATTAATCATGCTTTAACTATTCAACTTATGTCAACCACAAATTGAAGCAAAATCAATCCAACATGCTTATTAAGCTCTCGGCAATATGGTAATTTTTTTCATCAATTTTGATTTCAATCCAATTAAATCACAAATCAATTTATCCATGTATTTTAAACACATCCAATGGCTTAAAATCAAAAATCACCAAGAGCTTAGGATTCCAAGTCTATTCGGCCAAGCCTAATGAATTGGGGAAAATTAATTCAATTAATTTTTCATAAAATTGATCATGCATAACTCTAAGTTATCATTTTCTAAGCATACTCAAACAAACAATTTGATCAAAACATGTTCAAATCAAAAATACCCAAATTCAAGATTAAGAACCATAAAATATTTCATTCTTAATTTAGGCTCTGATACCATTGTTGGGTTCTCTAAGAACAATAACCAAGATCATTAAGCATAAAATCATGTGAATACACAAAGTAAAGTAGCGGAAAATACTCACTTTGATCGGCTAAGTGGATGTATAGACAACAAAAATTTTGCCTCCATTGAAGTTGCTCCAAGCTCCTCTCTTTGATGTATGTGGAGCTTCAAAGCTTGATTCTTGAATTCCAAACTCATGGGAAAGGTTTCCCTATCACATTTGTATGATCTCTTCATGTGCTAGCAATGGAGAATTTTACAACAAAATTACCCCTTGTTCTTCTTGTATCTCTCTGCCAAGCCAAGAAATTGGAAGAGAGAGAGATGGTCACGCCCAAGTGAGAGAGAAGAGTGATTTTTTGTTAAAAATGAAAAATGTGTTTATGATTTTCCAAAAATAAAAAACATATACCAAATCTCCAAAATTTGGTAATGTCTTTCAACCTTTTAAATAAAATAATGAAATGTGTTTTATAAGTCATCAACAACCCACCAACTTCTATCAACCAAAAGTATATTAAAGTGACTAGATGATGTGACTTGTGTGGGCCCCACTTGATTCAAAATCCGAGTGGGCCCGCAAACACATTTCGGGCTTGGGTTCGTTAATTCCGAATTAACGAATTTACGTTGCGACGTAATTAAATCAAATTTAATTAAATAATTATGCCTAGCAAAATTACTATTCACGTCGCTTGCGAATTAATTCTAAATTAATTCGTTCGCCCGAATTAAAATCCAATTTTAATTCCATTATGAAATCTAATTTCATTTAATATATCGAATATATTATTTTATCGATTAATTCCAAATTAATTGTTCTCTCTCTATTAATGAAATTTTATCCCAGATAAAATTCTCCGTAATTAATCATAGATTAATTTTCTCTCTCTTCTAATTAATCACAGATTAATTATGTTCGAGTCATACGTCATCGGTGAATCTTCGGGAAGCGACCCATGAGATCCCTGGATATGTTGGCAGTAAATCCGGTCATCGGAGTATCCGAATACGTGCGTACCTAGTACCACGTTCTTACCGATTTACAAGACATGGTTGGCTTCTAGCAAAGCACCGTGCCTACCCAATTCTCCAGAAATATTCTTTAAGGAATATATAATCTATGTCAGGCGTAGTATACGTAGTATTGCGTATTGCGATCCAGTATCGGATGTCACATGCTAGGCCTGGGGCTGGAATTGTGTATGCCCCATACGAATCATATATCGGATCTTTGGTAACTAGTCTCTATAATCGGATAAACATGACCTAGTCATATTATCCCGATGACTGCAGTACTTAAGAGTTCTAGTTCTATATCCTACGTGATCATCATCTCCATATGACTGAAGTGATACTTTCATCTTGACATCACACCCAATACACTACGATTCTCAATATACCCAGAAGAGGCGTACACAATCTGTTAAAGCCACGGACGACCAAAACCAAAGTATATTGATTGTCGCAAGTATTAGCGATGCAAGTCTCAGGTTAAGACCAAATACACCTACCCTGATTCGGACAACCATAGACACATAGTCATACTACCAATGGAATTCCAAGGGGTCTATCCAGAGCGAAGCTGTTTCCGTACCATCGGTAAACACAACCTCCTATCACACTTGCATAAGTATCCAATACTTAAATATATGAGAACAATTATGACCCATAACATCACTATTTGTAAAAGACATGGTCTTTTTATACAAATTAACTATATGACAAAAGAAATTGCTCTTTTATCATTTTGTAATTGGATTACTTGGATATATAAATGATGAAAGTCCATATGATTAGTACCGGATTAATAAGATATGAGACAATATTAATCCACGAAAGGTTTAATCATTAAATATCCGTAGTCGTAGTATTATCGAGACTGTACATCGATAATGCGGAATAGACTAGTATTACACTTGTGCACGTTATGGAAGCTTAACGACATAGTTCTCATATATTTAAGTATTGGATACTTATGCAAGTGTGATATGAGGTTCTGTTAGCCGTTGGACCGGGAACAGCTTCGCTCTGGATAGACCCCTCTGAGTCTCATTGGTAGTATGACTATGTGTCTATGGGAATCCGAATCAGGGTAGGTGTATATGGTCTTAACCTGAGACTTGCATCGCTAATACTTACGACAATCAGTATACTTTGGTTTCGGTCGTCCGGAGGTTTAACAGGTTCTGTGTACGCCTCTTCTGGGTATACTGAGAATCGTAGTGTATTGGGTGTGATATCAAGATGGAAGTATCATTTCAGTCATATGGAGATGATGATCACGCATGGATATAGAACTAGTACTCTTAAATACTGCAGCTATCGTGATGGTATGACTAGGTCATGATTATCCGATTACAGAGACTAGTTGTTAGTGATCCGATATATGCTTCGTACGGGGCAGACATCATTCCAGCCCTAGGCCTAGCATGTGACATCCGATACTGGATCGTACTACGCAATACATTGTATACTATGACTGATACAGATTATATATTCCTCAATGAATATTTCTGAAGAATTGGGTAGGCACGGTGCTTTGCTAGAAGCCAACCATGTCTTGTAAATCGGTAAGAATGTGGTACCGGGTACGCACGTGTTCGGATGGTCCGATGACCGTATTTACTGCCAACATATCCAGGGATCTCTTAGGTCGCTTCCTAAAGATTCACCGATGGCATTTGACTCGAACAGAATTAATCTGGGATTAATTATGAGAGCGAAAATTAATCTGGGATTAATTACGGCAAGATTTAATCTGAGATTAATTATCATAGAGAAAATTAATATGGGATTAATTGCGTCAATAATTAATCTGGGATTAATTCGACTAGAAGAGAGAACGCGATTAATTTGGAATTAATCGGTAAAATAAATTTAATAATTAAATTGGATTGGATTCGTAAGCGACTTTCATAATAATTTTTCTAGGCATTATTATTTAATTAAATTGGATTTAATTAGGTCGTGGCGGAAAATTCGTTTAATCGGATTAAACGAATCCGGGCCCAAAGTGTGTTGCGTAAGCTAACTAAATTTGAAATTTAAAATGGGTGGGACCCACAACTTACATCAAATGTCAACACATTTGATGGAAGTAGTTGGCCATTATAAATGAAGCATTTATTCAACACAACTTTTGAAGTTACTATTCATCATTACTCTCTTTTTCTCTCCTTTTGGGCTTGAGCCCTTCTTTCTCTATAGACAAATTTTGCTCCAAAATTTGTTAAAGCTAGCACTTTAGAGAGTCAAACAAGTTGATAGGGAAACTCACTCTTGAGTTGAGAACTCATTTTCAAGCTTGGAGCTTCCATCATCCAAGGAAATTTTTGCAATCTCTAAACCGATCAATGTAAGTATTCCGCAACTTATTTTGATATATTCACACACAAATCATGATTTAAATATCCTTGGCATGTCTAAGACACTAACATTTTGTAACTTTCACATATAACAAGTCTAGATATGGATATGTCTATCTGATGAAACATAAGTCAGAAACATTTGACAAGTTCAAAATATTCCGAAAAGAAGTAGAGAAACAAACCTAGTAAATTCATCAAATGGCTTAGATCAGATCGATGCGGTGAATACATGAGTGGAGAATTTAGAAATTATTTAAAGGAGAATGGAATTCTCACCCAATATAGCCCACCAGGAACACCTCAACACAATGGAGTGTCTGAGCGTAGAAATCATACTTTATTGGATATGGTGCGAACGATGATGAGCTATACAGATCTTCCTTATTACCTTTGGGGTTACGCTTTACTTACTGCTGCCTACATACTTAATAGGGTTCCATCGAAAGCTGTTTCTACGACCCCCTATCAGATATGGTTCGGTAGAAATCCAAGTCTTAAGCATTTAAAGATTTGGGGTTGTCCTGCATACGTTAGAATTACGCAGCGGGATAAACTAGCAGCCAGATGGTATAAATGTAGGTTCGTTAGATATCCTGATAATTCCATGGGATATCAATTCTACGATTCTGAGCAACGAAATGTATTTGTTGTTCGCTTTGTAACTTTTCTTGAAAAGTAATTTTTGAGAGAAAGTGGGACTTGTAGAGAGATTAAACTTGATGAGTTTGATCCCAACATTAAGGAACCAAAGATGGAACCAGAGATCCAATTAGATGAATGATCTACAACACAGGTTCTACGTAAGGGGCAGTGGACCCTCGAGAACATATCCCAACCTCTCGGAATCGAGGACAATCCTCAAATACAGATCCCAATCGGTGAAGTTATCAGCGCATTTTAGTTTGTTCGCATCAAGCATACACGCAAACTGATTTGTGGATGGTGCCGCCATCGCAAATCTATCATATAGATCACGAAAATGGTTAGCAGAAAATTAAGCAGTTTCATATAATATCATAAGCATAAACTAGATCATGGATTTTAATCTAAAAATGCCTCTCCCACTAAATCATGCAATACTGTAATCCCCAAACAGAATACAAAGATTTAATAATTAAATTAAATACAAATAGTGAAAGGTGGATCCCGTGAATATATTTCAGCTCACAGCAGAGGCACGGTCTCGCCTACGTATATTCATCAGGTAGACAACTCATTTGTCAATCACTAACTAGTGACTCCTAGGTTTCCGGTCCTGGTCGTTTCTCGTTGTCGCTGCTAAGGCAGGCCCACAAGGAGACGTACCAAGGTTAAACTCATCAATGATAAACTCAAGTTACTTGCGTAACCCTGACAGCTAGGGCACGTTCAAGATTCCACTTTCGCTTGAATTTATCTAGTATTTGATATACATCCGGTATAAATAAATCTCTATCGGCTACACCCTCACAGCAGAGTCACGGTCTCGGATGTAGTCACGGAGATATATTTATAAACCGTATTGACAAGACAGAACACATAACATGCATCAAATACATAATTACATTTAAACCTTATTAATTAGGGATTTTCTGATAAGTGTCATACACCCTAAATCTAATCAAATTAGATTATAACATGCATGTATAAAGTCAAGAAAACATGATTAAACATTAAATTAAAGGGCTAATCATATTAGAGGGCCTATAATCTGACTCGCTCTGATACCATTTTGTATGGGTTTTATTGCTGAAATCCGGTAACGCAGCGGAATAGTGGAAAATCAAAATTTTCCAATTTCAAAACTTTTTCTCGGATTAATAAAATAAATTTATTTATTTTATTTTCCAATAATCAAATTATGAAATAAAACACTATAACTCAAATTTATGTGAATTTACCGAATTACCCCTAAACAAGCATTTTGATTCTTTTTAATCTGAAATTGTTCAAAACAATTTTGAATGATTCTAAATCATTTCTAATATGAAATTAACATATCCCAAATGTCAAAAACAATTAGCAAATCAAATTTCCCAGAAATAGCCCAAGGCCGTAAGCTACCAAAGGAGGGAAATGTGCATTTTGCACTTTCTATGTTCAAAACACATAAAGTTGAAATCCAATCAACATAAGATTTCATATGTATCTTATACACATCAAAATACACAACATAAATGAAAATCCCCAAATTTGGAATTGGTCTTAAACCATAATTTTTCAATTTCTACAAATTAGACCAAATTAACAAAATACAATACTTCAATCATGTTTCTTTCATTCAAAACAAGTCTCAACACAATGAAATAACTATAGATCAAATCTAGGTCATTTAAGAGTTGGTCAACAACTCTAGATTAGCAATAAGGTTCTAAAACCATGAAAAGAATGCTAACAAGCTTATTAGCAACATCCTTTCAACTTCATACATGCTTAACCCCTTCATCAAACTTTCATCCATCAAAAGCACAAAGAAAAAAGAATAGAAAAACTTAAGAACATCACAAGATGTTTCCAAGAACAAGAGGAACATTTTTCTCTCTAATGGCAAGTTGGAAATACTTACTTAAATCCAAGCTTTCTTTGATTTTTCATTTTCTTTCTCTCTAGCTTTTTGCTTTCTTTAATGGAGTTTTGATAAAGTGTTTCAAGTTAATGGAACCCTAAAATTAAAAGAAACAATATATACTCCCACTTTTTGCCTTGGCCGAAAATATAGCATATATAAATATCAAGATATTTATTTTTGTTTCAATTAATTTCAACTTTATCAACTTGTCCACTTGGTTAAAATGATCATTACACTTTAATGAATAATTCAAACAAGTCAAAAATTGCAACTAAGTCATTAAATAAAATATCATAACTTAAAATATTCATACTTTAATTAATTTAATCATTTAATAATTAAATAAATACAAATATATTAAATATATGTATTATATTTACATTAAATATTAAATACATATATATTTTATGATATTAGTCAAATATCTCAATTTGACAATTAATTAATGTGTATTTGAATTAATCTAACATTAAATGCAAATACACAAAAATTAAGGAAATGACTATCGGGTCCCTACACATGTATTTTGCGTTTAACCTTTAAACGACTTTATAAATAATCAGTATCATTTATAAATATTGCCCTAGTGCTCTACGAGTATATTTCATTAGTGAGACTCTCTAGATTCAGGCATATCCGTCACGAAATCCAATTTCGTGTCCATAATTTATCCACCCGTAAATTATGACGATCACGGATAAACTCGCTGAATCATACAGGTCGAGGTCATGGCAAATGTATAATTCCTCCGTCACAGGTATCCGGATAAATACCAAAGATATAGATGTAAACGTCAAATCTCTATAGGGATTATCCAGTCGACTATTCTATTAGCAATCTCAAAAAGAACATTTAGAACTAACTTCTAAAATGTACCACGGGCCCATGGTTTTTATCTGATTGCTAATCATGTTGACTACCTATACTCTGCTACACAGAACTGACGGATCCTATCTCGATACACACAGGACACCCTGAGGATCTATCCACACCCAACGAACAGGCGGAGGTCTGATCTAAATAGATCAGTGACGTGACTGTCATCTAAGTGTGGAAGATGTCTCATTCGCCCACAGTGGTATCTCAAGTCAAAGAATCACAAGTGCTACTCAACCCGATAAGATTCTTATTGACGTTGGTGTATCATCAATTAAGAATCTTCGGTGAGTCGTTCAGTGTTTATCCGCTATAAACACCTACACGTCTATACTAGTCTCCAAGACTTATGGTTCATTGAGAAACCATTGGAATCATATATTCCAGTATACGACATGTACCGGTCTCAACGGGTTTACTATACTGACCAAGTAGTGTAAACCTTGACCAGGAATTGTCTGAGAATGACAACGTCATGATACAACTCAATGTCAGTTGCGAAGCTTTTGCAACTGCACCATGACTAGTCATTCTAAGGTCATTACTTCTTTACGATATTAAAAGATACATTATATTATAGAAACTGCATATATTATTCAAAATAATAATGTTTTACAGAAGTATTCATAAATAAATACAACCGGGAATTGGCGCTCTGAGCACCAACCCCAACAGGATTTCCCACAACTAGGTCTCCCCACTCAAGGGTTCGAGCGACCAAGTGAGTGCACATTTTTTATACGCTATTGTACGTGCCAATGAGTGATGATACATGGCTGACTGTCAAATAGATTTCGTATTGAAGATTCCCCAGAGGGAGGGTGGAGCGGACTCTCTTATATACCCAAGCATCTTAGGCTCTTATCACCTTGGTGACAGGAATAAACAATAGGTCCTTAAAATTAGTCCATCACGGTAAGCTTCGAGTAAATGATTATCTAGGTGCCTTCACAGCTTTTCCTTATAGAAAGGTAGTGAATGAAGGAAGACACCAAACCATTACCTACCTTTAATAATGCCTCTAATTAAACCATTTTCAACCCACGGTAGACACGGTTAACTAAAGCACAAATCACAAACAATACAAGATATTATTTCGGGGTCGATTCTCTATCCCCAGTGGAGTCGCCGGACTATTGGACACAGAAATCGGCGACGTTGTTCCCGGGTTCGCGGCCTGTTCGGGAGTACGACGTAGCCCGCGGGGGACTAAACCAGAGAACAATGGAGTCACCACCCATTGTGAACTGGGAAATGATTTAAGGCCACACTCACCCCTCGCAAGGGAAGACCTCAAACCGTTGGGTTTGGAATGGTCCCTTACTTATGCCTCTTGTAATGAATGGATTCACGCAATAATATAACCAAGTCTATGCAACATACACATGCACGAATAACCTATATCTAAGTTTGCATACAACATATATCTAAGTTTGCATACATAAGAGTAGAACCTATATCTAATTTTGCATGCATAAAAATAAATCGACATAACGGTAAGCACACAATTTCATGAACATATTAAATAAATAAATACGGAAAGATAAATAATAACGGTAAAAGCATAAATATCAAAGAGAGATAACTAAGCATGTGATGGGGAAATGAACAACTAAGGAGACAAACGTGCATGAACATGATGAAGGAATCTATCCAGTGCGTGCGTGTTCGTGTAGCATTCGTAAACGCGTTCGAACGATAAACAAAATGTCTGGGTTCGTATTGCATTTGATAACGCATTCGAATGATAAAACAGAATGTCTGCGTACGTATAGCGTTCGGAAACACGTTCGAACGGGATAAGACCGATGCATGATACAATAAAATGCATGCTCATTCGAGTAGCGTTCTGAAATGCATTCGAACGAAAATGAGACAGGATGTCCGCGTTCATATAGCGTTCAGAAATGCATTTGAACAGGGTAAGACCTGATGCATGATAAAATAAAATAAATGCGCGTTCGAGTAGCGTTCTGAAATGCGTTCGAATGGACAGAGACAGAATGCATACGTTCGTGTGGCGTTCGGGAATGCATTCGAACGAGATTACTAAAATGGCATCTGAAATGACACAAACACATACATGGATAAACAAATACATAATGTTGGACCTCATATGCCCGATTGAACATATTCCACATTCAATCAAGTGTACTTCGTCCGGCGCGGTAAAACATCGTGGTAAAGGTAGCCTTTTAGGCGTTTTCTCCCTCAAATAGATGACCTTTAAACCGACATGATTAGCCCATGTGCATCAAGTAACCATACATAGAAGATAAATAAAGCAATAATATGGGACCTCGTATGCCCGATTGAACATATCTCATGTTCAATCAAATGTACTTCATCCGGCGCAGCAAAACATCGTGGTAAATGTAGCCTTTTAAGTGTTTTCTCCCTCAAATAGAGGACCTTTAAACCGACATGATTAGCCCATGCGCATCAAGTAACGATACATAAAAGATAAATAAAGCAATAATATGGGACCTCGTATGCCCGATTGAACATATCTCACGTTCAATCAAACGTACTTCGTCCGGCGCGGCAAAACATCGTGGTAAAGCTAGCCTTTAGGCATTTCCCTCTAATATAGGACCTTTAATCCACCCTAGTTAGCCCATGCGCATTAGCAATAAATAAACAACACATAGAAAAAGAATAGCGGAACAACCAACACAAAAATGCCTAAAACATGATAAAAGAGCCAGTCTAGGATGCCCGTGTTCGTGTAGCGTTAGGAAACACGTTCGAACGGGGGCGAGGTTGAGTAGCGTTCAGGAACGCGTTCGAATGGGATGGCGACAGTGGCATCCATAATGCAGTAAACACATGCGGGAATGTTTCCCCAAGCGATACGTGGAGTTGTATCCCAAGTACATACCGCACTACCGTCCATTCGGATTCGGCTACGGAATTTATGTCTGAGTTTCCATCCGATATACCACGAGAGGTAACATTCAAGCGTAAACACAATGCAATCATAAAAATGGACATGAAGTATGATGATGCATATAACAACACATAAACAAGGAAAGAAACATGCGGAATGATAATGGGCTAATAATATGAAATAAATGTGCGATAAATAAACAAATGAACGTTAAAGAAAGATGAGACCAAGAATTTGGTCGTCTTTGATATAGGACCTCGCACACTCGGTTGGACATATTTCATGTCCAACCGAGCGTGCCGCATCCAAACTACAAAATAAAAGTAATAAAGGGTGCCCTCAAGTCTTACCTTTTAAATTGCTCCTCAGAAGTGCGTCACGTCGTCTCCGAAAGGGTTACAACTCCATAACTTTTCTGGTTTTCTGGTCCACTATTTTCCTTCACCGTTTCGCTGTTTTCACTGCTGCTTTCTCGATCTTTCCTCGTTGTTTTTAGCTGTTCTTTTGCCGCTGTTTTTTCGTTATCTTTGCTACTGTTTGGTGGTTATTTTTAGGACTGGTTTTGATGATTTTAGGACTGTTTTGGGCAGCAATTTTCGGAAATATAGGGGGGCTTAGGCGAAATGGGCTTTGGATGGGCTTGGGCGTGTAGGTTGGTTAACAGTAAAACAGAAATACCGATGGTCGTTCGAACGCTTATTCGGACGCTACGCAAACTCCCGCAATCTGTTCGTCGTTCGAATGTATTTTCGAACGCGGCACAAACGCACATGCAGTGAACATGCGAATTAAATTTGACGACGTATTTATTTTGAATTTCCCCTTCCGACGTTCATTTCCGCGACTTCTGCAACTTATCGGGTAGTGCTCCATACGAGGCTCATCATTGGGCTTTCATGCAAAAATGCAAGTGTCTACACTTGCCATATGCTTCTTGTATTGGAAGCATAATGTATGTTATGCTATGTACAAGACCTGAAATCAGTTTCGGCGTCAGTGTGACCATCCGATATCAATCTGATCCAGGTAATGATCATTGAACAACCGTGAAACATATCCTGAAATTTCTTAAGGGTACTAGAGATAAGTTTCTGATATATGGAGAAAATATGAGCTACAAGTTAAGGGTTATACAGACTCCGACTTCTAGGGAGATCCAGGTGATAGAAAATCTACATCAGGATACATATTTACCCTTAACAGTGGTGCGATTAGTTGGCGTTGTTCAAAGAAAGGCTCAATAGCTGATTCCACCACTGAGGCGGAATTTATAGCGGCTTCAGAAGCTGCTAAAGAAGCTGTTTGGATTAGAAATTTTATCACAGAACTTGGCGTTGTGCCTAGTATTGCGAATTCGATCCTATTGTACTGTGATAATAATGGAGCCATCGCGCAGGCTAAGGAGCCGAGGGAGCATTCCAAGTCTAAACACGTGGAAAGGAAATACCGCATAATTAGAGAGATAATTGAACGAAAAGACATAGTAGTCTTGAAGATTCAAGGACAAGACAACATAGTAAACCCACTTACAAATGCCTTACCTCCTAAGTTATTCGATAAACATGTGGAGGAGATGGGACTACGGTACCATCCAGATTGGCATTAAGCAAGTGGAAGTTTGATGGAGTTGGTGCTTGGAGTGCCAATCCGATTTGTACATTTTATTATTTATTAATAAAATAACTACATTTTTCATTTCATACTTTATAATGGTATTGTCAATACGCATATTAAATTGACGTATAGATATGATAAGAATGACATCGACCTTAGAATAGTTTTGAAACTAGGTGTAAACTATTCTTAAAGTAAATATTCATAGCCGTTGATTTTTTTTGGGATACAGTCGAATTCCTATAACCTAGAAGACTAGCACATGTCGTATATTGGAATTGAAGTTCCAATGGTTTAACCCGATGTACCATGAGTTTTGGAAACTCGTATAGACATGTGGGTATTCATTGAAGCGAATACTGAATGACTCATATGTGATTCATAATAGTTGGAAATATACACACCACTGTCAATAGGAATCTCATCGAGTCGAGTAGCATGTGTAATCCTTTGACTATTGGATAACATTGATTTTGTGTGAGATCCTCCACACTTTGATGTCATGTATGTCAGAAACTTTTCATGGTCTAGCCTCTAGATGTTTGTTGGGTATGGACAGATGCACTTAGTAATCACGTGCGAAGCAAGATAGGATCCGTCGGCCCATATGTGTACCATAAGGGGTTTAGGTATCCATGTGAGTTAAGTCACGATTCTTAAAAACTTTGGGTAAAGCCGATCACCTAGGGTGGATCGCATCAGTTGTAAATAATCGTGGACATGTTGACATGAGATGTGCGTATTGGAAACTTGACGGTGTATTCTATGTTTCCTGAGCACAACTCGGATAGCCTACGACGGAGGGATTGTTAAACATATGTGATGACTTCGACTTGTATAGTTCAGAAAGGTCGTTCGTGTTCTTCGCGAATTCAGAGGTAGCCGAATTGCCTAGATATTAGCTAGGCTTATATGACGAACGTGTCTGAACTTAGAGAGTCTCAATATGAAGTGTACTCGTTGAGCACTTTGGTAGCCGATTAATTTTGATAAAATATAATATTCGATATTATAATTATCAACTAAGATAATCAATTGTTATTGGATAACATTGATTATTTACTTTGACCTAATTGGATTAATTCAATAATTACACAAGTGCTTAATTGTAAAATCATAATTATCTCTACCATTTGAGGATATTATGGTAATTGTAAGTATGTAAAAATAGGTGGTTTTGGCTTGATTTAATTGGATTAAATCAAGGTGGCAAACATTTAACTAATCAATTTCATAATCCTTGCCTTGATTTAATTGGATTAAATTAAAGTGGGAGACAATGGAGATTAGTCACACCTAATTATACATATTTGGACAAATTAGATTAAGCCCACTTAAAAGTTGATTACAACTTTTATTAATTAAAAATTACCTAAGTTTTGCTATAAATAGCAAGCTTTAGGAAGATTTTAAGTACAAGAAAATTAATAAGCATAAGCAAATTCTTATAGAGATTAGCCTAAGTTAGAGAAGTGTTTAGAGAAGCTTGTGAGGTCTCTACAACATTTCATCTAGGAGAAATCAAGATTGGATCTTGAAGTGAAGCTTGGAAGCATTGGAAACAAGATTGGATCTTGAAGTCAAGCTTGCACACCTTGGAGGTTCTCCAACAATTTCAACAAAGGAGAGGTAGATTGGATCTTACATCAAGCTTACTAGGTAAAGTTTGATCTTCTCCTAAGCTATGTTTATTTGTGTATTAGATGCATGATCACATAGCTTAATGTTGAATAAGGCTAATTAATTCTGTTATGATACTTTAGAAGTATAAACACAACATGCTTATAATTTAGGTCAAATATGTTCATGTTGGACATGGAACGATTAATAAGAGTTTGGAACTCTAGATTAAAGCTTAGAGTTATGGCTACCATTCTAGATTCACTTGACCACCTTTAGGTGAATTAGAATTGTTCATGAGACATTTCTAATTGGGATTCTAAAATAGTTTGTGTATTGGATTTAAAATTTACGCAATTGAGTATTTAAAATAAATTTATGTTTTTGGAAAAATATTTGATATTTAAAAAGCTTGATTTATATTCTATAACATGTGTTGATGTTGGTTTTGAAATTAAAAATTAATTTTTGTGTTTGAAGTGTTAAGGAAGACCGAAGCAATTAGGGTAAAATAGCCTAATTGGTTCAGCTCACTGGAAAGTGAGCTGAAGCATTTGAAAAAGAACAAAAAAAAAGTATTCAGCGTAGTGCGCACTACAGTGCCCGCGCGCACTGTGCCCGCACTGCACTGTAGCGCGCAGTGCGCGCACTGCACGAGGGAATTTTGTTTTGCGTAGATTTTGAGTTTCCGGACTCCGATTCAGTCCTGCTTTTTTCCTATACACTCGTAATGGAATATAATATTTCATTAAATGATTTAAAATTACACCCATACTTGATATCTACGGGTTAGACCCATTTTCGCTGCCTGGGGTACCGATCCAACTCTATGAGTTCCACAACTGCCCCCAACATATTAGCCTTGGACTTCATGGTCTTGTAGCTTAAGCTCTCTTCAGATTTTTGATTGTCTTCTTCTATTCTTAACCTTACAATCAAATCTTCAAGACTAATCTCATTGCGCTTATGGTTAAGATAGCTCTTGATGTCTTTCCACGAAGGCGGTAACTTCTCTATTATTGCAGTCACTTTAAATGATTCATTGATTTCATTCATTCATCATGAATCTCATGCAAGATCATTTGAAATTCCTATATTTAACTCATGACCGTCTTTAAATATACTAATTTATAGTCTAAAAACCTACCCACAATAAACTTTTTAAGTCTCACATTTTTAGTTTTGTATTTTTTTTATCTAAAGACTGTTGTAACTCCTTAGCGGTGTTCATACTTCAAAACACATTGTATAGTGCATTATCTAAGCCACAATGTATGTTCTTGCATAGAAAATATCCATATTTCCATGCTTCAATCGCCGCCATAGTAGTGGTATCATTTTGACCCTTCTCAGGAATCGGCGTAATCTTATTCAGAATTTTGCAAAATTTAATGTTGTAACATAAAACAACATCTTTTATTACCAATGCTTGAAGTTGGATCCATTGAATTTCTCGGCTTGTCTTTGTGAGCCACTGACGTTTGTGTATTTCCACTAGCCATTTTGTTGTTAAATTTGAAAATTTTACAAACCGTGGTGTCAATTACACCATTTTTGCTTATTTAACAAAATAACTAAGCAATTGAATAATAAATATTAATTTCTTTAAACAAGTTCTTGTAACTTAATTTATAAATCAATGCACTAGATTATGTGATTTTATCTTAAGTTTGTTGGTAATATATAGTCTTTGCGTTTATTTACAAAGAGTATACAAAGTCTACAAGAATCAAAGTACATAATTAAGCTAACAAAAATAATGCTAACAAAAAAAATAAAGAACTTGAAAATTGATGATGAACTGTTAGTGAAATTTGATCGAAGTAAGAATAAATTATCTATCTTTAAGACAAATCAATTGATAGATGCACTTCAAATCAACAAGAACAATGACCTTCTTTGGTTGAAACTCTATCTATATTATATGCTCAAATATGGCTTTTATGAGAGACTTTTCTCTCTAGAAGAAGAGGGAAAAAATAGAGCATGATGAATTGAATGAATGAAAAATACATCATATTAAGTACATAATTATAACTATCAGAAATATGCTTACTACCTCGTGACATTGTTCAAATTTTCAATAAATGTCCCAAATATACGTGGTAAAATATCAGGCCGACCCTGGGCTTTGCTATGCCCGGCCCGGGCCGAGCCCAACAGAAAATAATTTTTTTTAAAAAAAAATTGAAAAAAATATTATTATTTTTTGATTTATTTTAAACTTAAAAATGAAAAAAAAAATTAGAATTTCTATGTTCTTAGTTTTTTTTTTATATATTAAATTTTAAAATTTTAGTTATAAATATTTATTTTTAGAATTAAAAATTAATCTCTATAATTAAAAAAAACTTATTTTTTATTAATAACAATCAGACTCAAGCTTTGTTGCCCACGCCTGGCATGAGCTCAGGCGGGTTGGGCGATCTCTAGTCCCAAACACCATAAAATAAAATAAATTACATTTTTCTCAATTTATTTTATGGTGAAACAGATAGACATGCATACAGTTGTGGTTTCAAACAGTAACCGAACGCCACCGAATCGTTGACCAACCGAATCGTAAAACATTGACCATGTAACCGAATCGTAAACCATAACCGAATCGGACCCATCTGGTTCAATTACGATTGACATGAAAACCAACCGTCGGTTTGGGTGATTGGTGCAGTTGAAACCATAACCATTACAATTACGGTTTCAACTGTTAGACGTTATATTTGAAATCTTAAAGATTTAACTGTTAGCCATTACGGTTGAACGAATATACCGAAGGCTCAAGATATGACCATTAATCATAACGATTTAACCGTTAATCATAACGATTTAACCATAACAATTTATGTCCATTTCCCTCAGTTTTGAGGGTCTAAATGTCATTTTCTCAATATAAAAATTGAAGACTATTAAAAAAACTCTAAAAATAAATTATATTTTACAGAGGAGGCCATGACCTATTTGGTCTGAGGGTCTCCGGCCATTGTCGTTATCAAACTCCAACAACCACTGAAAGATATTATGAAAACAACATAAGCTTGCTTTCATCTTCATTTTTCTTGACATTTTCACTGGCCCCTCCTCCTTTCACTCTTTATTTCTATACCCTTAGGTTTGAAATCAGCTACATATCTCATTTATCATATATTATATGTTGTAAAAGTATTTCAAATGTTTTCCTTCTTTTTCATTTTGTTTATATTATATTTACAAATAACGGGTTGATCGGTTTTCAAACATTTATAATATATATATATATATATATATATTGTTGACAAAAGAAAGCCACCTTATAGCGAAATCGCCCTAAAGCGAAAGAGTAAAGGACAAAGGCAAGCAGGGCGACGAAGGGAAGAGCGATCAGAGCAATCACCAGATGACACAGCGATTAGAACGACAAATGACTTAGGACGACCGAAACAGCGATTAGAACAACAAAGACTCAGGACGATCGAACACATGCTGCAGTTGATCCCACGATTACAACAGTTAGACATTTCCCTCCACGATCAGGCAATTATGGTGCACAACTCAACAGTTGGGGTGTTGTAAATTCCTCAAATTCATTAAATAGGATATATATATGTATAGGTAGATCATTGGGATTTTCAAGGGGTGTATGAGAGGTTGCAATCCTTGGAGGGTTGCAACCCACCCCAAGGGGTGCCCTATTGGCACCCCTTCATGCCTTATAAAAGAAGGCCTTTATTCCAAATGAAATATAGAGAACATATACATAATATCTAACTAAAAAGAAGGCATTGTGTTTTCCTATTTTTGAGAGAGAGATCCACCATTGAATCCGAGTTCGCATACTTGTTAAGGAGTGCTCCTTGAACAAGAAGTATCCAAGTTATCCTGGGAGAACGTTGGCAATTTGAATCCGTAAAGCATCTGTGACGGGGCCAATAAGTTCTTAAGGACAGAGAGATCTCGACTTGGATTGAATCTGTAAACTTGATTTCCAGGTTTGTCTTGAAGTTTTTCTGGTATTAGGGTTTTTGCATCTAGATCTACTTTTGGTTGTTGATCTGTTTGATTTGCATGTTTATTTACTGTTAATGACACAATACATTACACACAATCTTAAGAACTTATTGCTCTAGTGTTATTAGGTAGTAATTCGCATGTTAGGGTTTGTATATTTTCTGTAAAATACGAACTGTGCATGAAAAAACCGTAGGGCGTTCGAACGCCCGACGCACGCGAAGGCAAAAATCTGAAAATTCATAAGAACGTTCGAACACCTCTTCAAACGTAACTCGAACGCAAGCCTTCTGCCTTAGAACGTTCGAACGTGTCATGAACGCTAACGAACGTGAACTCTCTGGAATCATTCCGTTCGAACGCGTTCTCGAACGCTATACGAACGTGAACTCTCTGGAAACATTCCGTTCGAACGCGTTATCAAACGCTACACGAACGTGAACTCTCTGGAAACACTTCGTTCGAACGCGTTATCAAACGCAACACGAACGCACACACTAGACAGTCTCGTTCGAACGTAGATACGAACGTGACACTAACGATCTTGTCCTGGAAGTATCATAATTGCAAACTTTAATTAATATTAACTTGGTTAGTCATATACTGTAAACACATTAATCTTGGTAGTATAGATTTAAGTTATTATTAAGTTGTTCAATTATCACAAGCATACACATAGTGATAAAGTTGAAATTAATTGGTTGTTGCATAATTGGTTGAGAATTTAAAGTGTAATTTTGCACAAGTAATTCCATCCAATCTTGATTGACATATATCTACACTTATCGTATTAATTGTGCTATTGGAAGAGTGTAAATCTGGGTTTTGAATTGCTAAAAGATTCTATTGGAAAAAGTGTTTGAAGAATATTCGTTCATTCAATTTTCCTAAGTATCTTTAAGTTGAAATTCAAGGACTTGTGTTTATTGGAACTTTCGTCCATTAGAACAACAAGTGAACCTAGTACATCACTTTGAACTAGATCATTCGTTGATCGGTTGTAATTGTCTTTCGTAGACTGATTGAACCCTGTGGCAGAGCAAAATGCTGTTCTACCTGACAACTCTCCAGTTGGCTAAATTCCTCAAAGATCCTCCGGGTCCTGTGGAGGGTGAATCTGAATTGGCCAAGGAAGAGCGAGAACATACTTGGATGTCTGAAGACTTCTTATGCAAGAACTACCTTTTGGGTGGTCTTGACAATACCTTGTACAATGTGTACCAAGGCATGACTTCTGCGAAGGTTCTCTGGGAATCTCTCGAGAAGAAGTACAAAACCGAAAATGCCAGACAAAAGAAATTTGTCGTGGGTAGGATCCTGGACTACAAGATGGTAGTTTCATGGACGGTGATGTCTCAGTTGGGTGAACAACAATAGATCATTCATGAAATACTGAATGAATGAATGAAACTCTGTGAGACGTTTCAAGTTGCCACCATAATTGAAAAGTTGCCTCCATCATGGAAGGACTTCAGGAGCTATCTGCAACACAGAAAGAAGCAGATGAGCCTTGAAGACCTTGGAGTTCGATTGAGAATCGAACAGGACAACATGATGTCCGAGAAGGCCAGCTACAAGACTATGGAGTCTAAGGCCAACATCTTTGAGGATGTAAAGGGTAGCAAGAAAAGAAAGAACAGTGAAGCTGATTCTTCCCAAGCGAACAATAAGTTCAATGGGAAGTGCTACAACTGTGATAAGAGCGGTCATATGACAAAGGACTGCAGAAACAAGATATCTCAGGACAATGGCAGGAAAAATGAGGCCTATGTCGCTGAAGATGAGCAGTTAACTGATGAGATTTCAGAAATGAATCTCTCAGCAGTGGTAACTGAAGCCAACTTGGTTGGGAATCCGAGAGAATGATGGGTAGACACTAGGGCTACTCGTCATATCTGTGCTGATAGCAAGATGTTTTCCTCGTATCAGAAAGGTCGATGGCGGCGATCATCTGACAATGGGAAACTCGTCTACCTCTAGAGTGGTTGGACAAGGCACAGTAGTTCTGAAAATGATATCCGGAACGGAGCTTACATATAAGAATGTTTGCATGTTCCAGATATTCGGAAGAACTCGTCTCGGATTTGTATTTGTTTCTGACAAGATTGTATTGACCAAAAATGATGTCTATGTAGGAAAATGATACCTCGCTGAGGGTCTTTTCAATGACTGTCAATTGTGCTATTAATAAAGCTGAAACTTCTGCTTATATTATTTAGTCACAAAATGTATGGCATGAGAGGTTAGGACATGTTAATTATGATACAATGCGTACATTAATTAACATGAACCTTATACCTAAATTTGCATTGATAGCCAACATGAGTGTGAGGCATGTGTTGAAGCAAAAATACATAGAACATCATAGAACGAAGTTCTGAACCCTTGGAACTTGTACACACTGACGTGTGTGACATGAATATTGTGCAAATAAGAGGCGGTAAAAAGTACTTTGTCACTTTTATCGATGAAAGCACAAGATTCTGTTAAGTGTATTTGCTGAGGAGCAAAGCTGAAGCTATTGAGAGCTTTATACACTGAGAACGAAGTTGCAAATCAACTGGCAAGTAAATCAAAAGAATCAGAAGTGATAGTGGTGGTGAATATGTTTCATCATTCGGTGAATATTGTTCTGTGCACGGAATTATTCACGAAACCACTGCTCCTTATTCTCCTCAATGGGATTGCTGAGTGCAAAAACCGAACGTTGAAGGAATTGATGAATGCCATGTTGACTAGTTCTGGCTTACCTCAGAACGTGTGGGGGGAAAGCCCTGCTTTCCGCGAACTACGTTCTGAACAACTTCCTCACAAGAGATTAGACAAGACACCATATGAGTTGTGGAAAATTATGTACCATCCTACAAATATCTGAAAATGTGGGGGTGTCTTGCTAATTGCCAAGGTGATGGTTCCTAAACCTAAGAAGGTGGAATAGGACCCAAAACTGTTGACTCCTGACATCAATCCAAATGTGATGATTGAGTCAAAGGAATGCAATATTTTTGAAGAGACATTTCCTTGTAAGGAAAGACAAAGAAGAGAGTCTCAAAAAGATCTGTTGATACTGTCAAGGACAGTGATCAAGTTGACCAAGAGTCAGATCCGATTTTCTGACATATTTGTTAGAAAATGAGCCTCAAAGCAATAAAGAAGCAATGTCTTCTTTGGAGGCACCTCTGTAGAAAGAGGCGATTATCAGTGAGATTGATTCAATCCTACAGAACCATACTTGGGAGTTGGTTGATCTTCCTCCAGGTTGTAAGCCATTGGGCTACAAATGGAAAGAACAAGGCGAGGTTTGTCATAAAAGATTATAGACAGTAAGAAGGCCGTGTTTACTTTGACACCTATCCACCAGTGATTCGTATCATATCGGTAGAATGCTTATAGCCATAGCAGCTATATTTGGTCTTGAAATACATCAAAAGGATGTAAAGACGTTATTCTTGAATGGTGAATTGGATGAAGAGACTTACATGGAACAACCAGAAGGGTTTAATGTTCCTGGATAAGAACAGAAGGTGTGCAAACTTGTAAAATCCTTGTACGGATTAAAACAAGCACCTAGACAATGACATGAGAACATTGACAAAGAGATGTTGTCAAGTGGGTTTAAAACCGATGAGTGTGATAAGTGTATATACGCCAAATCAACTCAAGAATGATATGTCGTTGAATGTCTCTATGTAGACGATATGCTGATAATTGGTAATAATCATGAGTTGATTCAGTTTACCAAGAAAGTGTTAACCAGCAAATTTGATATGAAAGATTTGGGAGTAGCTAACCTAACTCTTCCTCTATCAAAGAATACTGGCTTAAAGCATATCGCAATTAGAGTATTCAAGGATCATCGGAAGTCTGATGCATCTCACGAATTGCACACGAACTGCTATCGCTCAAGCTGTGAATAGGCTTAGCAGATATACTAGCAATCCAGGACATAACCACTGGAAAAGCCATAGTAAGTGTTTTGAGGTATAAGAAACTTCAAAATATGGGCTACATTACGAGAGATATCCTGCTGTTCTAGAGGGATACAGCGATGCTGGATATCTGATATAGTGGATTCCAAATCTACGGTTGGATTTGTTTTCACACTTGGTAATGCAGCCGTGTCATGGAAATCCTCGAGGCAAACATGTGTTGCCCAGTCTACTATGGAATCTGAGTTCATAGCATTAGACAAAACAGCGGAAGAAGCAGAATGGCTTAGAAACTTCCTGGAGGATATTCCTAGTTGGGCCAAACCGGTGCCAACGATTAGCATACATTGTGAAAGCCAATCGGCTATTGGGAGAGCCCAAAATACAATGTATAATGGTAAGTCTCGACACATACGTCGGAGACATAATACCATACGTCAACTGCTCTCAAGTGGCATAATAACGATCGATTATGTCAGGTCGAAGGAAAACCTAGCGGATCCACTAACTAAAGGTTTACCTCGAGAGCAAGTTGAGAAGTCATCGAGGGGAATGGGCTTGAAGCCTATAATCTAAGAATTGTCACTGTGGAAACCCAACCTAGCTGACTGGAGATCCCAAGATCTAGGTTCAAAAGGGACAACAGAAACTTTGTGCAATTCAAAACAAGCACTGAAGAGTTTTGTACTCTTTCCCATTCCGATAATGACGCTGAGTGCTGTCTGTCATTGGTTAGGATAAGCTAAGGCTTTTAATGATCACTATATTAGGAGATGAGTCCTAATGGGGGTAAAGACAGATTACCTCTTATAGTAGATCACCTATTTCAAGTAAGAAGTGAGGCCGCTTCCATGGGAACCTTTAAAGGCGGGTTACCCTAAAGTGCTTGATGAATCCGGGACCGTTGTTCAGGGCCGAAATGAACACAACCGTAGAACGGAAAAATGGTCGAATTAAAGCTGTGTGTTGGCAATTGTCTTGGTTTACACCAACGGCAGAACAGTTCAAGACTATGGGTCACTGGTTTGCCAAGTAAATCCGATTGTCATTCACTAGGAAAGGTTCAAGGCGAAAGCTACCTATTTCGATGCAGCTTTAGCTCACGGTATCTCTCTCACGTGCCTGAATGAATATTTGAAGAATTGTGGGGGATTGTTGTAAATTCCTCAAATTCATTAAATAGGATATGTATATGTATAGGTAGATCATTGGGATTTTCAAGGGGTGTATGGGAGGTTGCAATCCTTGGAGGGTTGCAACCCACCCCAAGGGGTGCCCTATTGGCACCCCTCCATGCCTTAAAAAGAAGGTTTATTCCAAATGAAATATAGAGAACATATACAGAATATCTACCTAAAAAGAAGGCATTGTGTTTTCTTTGTTTTGAGAGAGAGATCCACCATTGAATCCGAGTTCGCATACTTGTTAAGGAGTGCTCCTTGAACAAGAAGTATCCAAGTTATCCTGGGAGAACGTTGGCAATTTGAATCCGTAGAGCACCTGTGACGGGGCCAATAAGTTCTTAAGGACAGAGAGATCTCGACTTGGATTGAATCTGTAAACTTGATTTCCAGGTTTTGTCTTGAAGTTTTTCTGGTATTAGGGTTTTTGCATCTAGATCTACTTTTGGTGTGTTGATCTGTTTGATTTGCATTTATATTACTGTTTAATGACACAATACTACACATGGGACATGACCCAGTAGTTTGCAGGAAGTTACGGACTGAAACCGTCCGGCAGTTTATAAATTCCACTATAAAAGGCTCACTCAATGCGAAGAGAAAGCCCTCGATCAAATGAAGATTCAAACGAGCATCTTATTTTTTATTTCGTAGTCTTTAGGACTGTAACTTGTGTGCTTGTGCCCATTGGAGACTTATTCACTTAATCAAACACCCATTGCTGGGACTTTTTCTCAGGAGGTTTGAACCTTACACATTTCTTCAAGCAGAAAATTGCGCAAACAGTTTTTGGCGACCACAGTGGGAGTATTGGTATAAAAAGTGGAAATGCCTCCGAAAAGAAATACTCAAACTGGCTTAAGTATGGAGGAATGAGGACTGGAGCAAACCAACCAGCCCCACGTTCCAGTCGTAGTGGGCCATTTCGAGGGTCTGGCAGACACTAGTTATATGAACTTATGCGAGAGCTAAGCCCTAACGTGGTTCGCGCATTGTTCGGTGAATTCACACATGATGTTGTCGAGCAGTTTAGGCTTCAAAATGCTCATATCATAGATAAATTTACTTTGACTAGTAACTCACATTATGAAAGTATGGCCAAACACTTAAGCTCATTAAACGAGTTAATGGCCAAATGTGTAAACGGGGGGACAACCCTACCATGGACTACACGACTATGTCCCCAAGGTCTCCAGGCTTCTCAGGGGCAGAATCACGACTATGTCCCACTTGTGAGAGGACCACAGCCGCCACCCATAGCAATGCCATTCAATGGCAATGACATGTTGAGAGAACAAATGACCGAGATCCTTCAAAATCAATTCGGTCTAGGAGTACGGCCAATTCGGTCGAGGTATCAGAAGCCATATCCAGATCGGATCGATGTGGCATATCCATGGCCTAGGAATTACTAAGTACCAAACTTTTCTCTGTTTACAGGGTTTGGGGAAGTTTCTACCATGGAACACATAGGACGATTTACCATTCAGTGTGGAGAAACAACCGATTTCCATAAATTGAGTTTATTCCACGGCTCACTGTCAGGAGTAGCTTTCTCCTGGTATGTTAGCCTGCCGCCCAACTCGGTGGAAAATTGGCAACAAATGGAACAGTTGTTCCATGCGTAATTCTACAAGGCCGAATCTGAAGTAGCCTTGGCCGATTTGGCAATCTTGAGACAGTTATCAGGAGAATGGGCCAAGACATTCTTACAAAGGTTTTAAGTGGCTCGAGGCAGATGTTACATGCCTTTGCCAGAAAAATAATTTGTGAGAATCGCCCAAAGCTGTCTCAATTTCGATCTAAAAAAGAAATTTCAAGATCGCGAATTTTGGGATCTCCCCCAACTCACTACTAGTGTAGTGCATTATGAACGGTTATTAAGAGAGGATGAGCAAATGAAAAATTCCAATAAAGGAACTTATTACAGGAGCATCGATTATGAAATAGGCGAAATGGACATCGAATCAGCCGACTTATGTTTGGCCGGATTGGTTAAAGGGAAGCCGTACGTTTGAAAGGCGTGGGCTGAACCCCAAGCCAAAGAAAAGAACGATAAAAGAGTAGGAAATTCTCGTTCGATATCACGAAAGTAGATGCCATATTTGATCAATTATATAAAGACAAGCAAATTAGTTTGAGCGACCGCCACATGTTGGGGTAGGTGCTCAGAGCGCCAATCCGGACCGTATTCATGTCTGATTCATGAATACGAACATCCCCTTATTCCATAATATTACTTTTTTATGGTTGCACCTCTTGTTCTTATATACGTATTCGATCTGATTACGATTATATTGAAACTAAATGTGGTTTAGATATGTATATATTAGACAAAGGCCCGATAATATATAATGCAGTACACAGTTACAAAGTTAGTTTGTAATTGACATTGGGAAGTGTCACTGCTATATGTATATTATCAAACATAGTTCCTGGTCAAGATTTACTAACACGGGTCGGTTAGTCAAATCCGTTGAGACCAGTACATGTCGTATATCGAGACTTGGTCCGATGGTTTATCCCAATGAACCATGAGTCTAGGGAGACTCGTATAGACGTGTAGGTTTTGTTATAGTGGATAAACACTGAACGGCTCACCGAAGATTCTTAATGGATGGTACACCAACGTCAATAAGAATCTTCTCGGGTTGAGTAGCATAATGGTCCTTCGACTTGAGATACCACTGTGGATGTATAACATCCTCCACACTTAGATGGCAGTCACGTCACCGATCTATTTAGATCAGACCTCCGCCTGTTCGTTGGGTGTGGATCGATCCTCAGGATATCCTGTGTGTGTCAAGATAGGATCCGTCAGTTCTGTGTACAGAGCATAGGTAGTCCATATATATTTAGCAGTCTGTTAAATCTGTGGCCACATATACATCGGAAGTAAGTTCCGAGTGTTATTTAAAGATTGCTAATAGATACGTCGACGAGATAATACCTATAGAGATTTGAGACGTTACATCTATATCTCTGGGATTATTCGGATACATGTGACGGAGGGATTATACGTATGCAATGACCTCGACCTGTATGATTCAGCTAGTTTATCCATGATCATCATAATCTACGGGTGGATAGATTATGGACATGAAATTGGATTTTGTGACGGATATACCTGAATCTAGAGAGTCTCAATAATGAAACATACTCGTAGAGCACTAGAGCAACATTTATGAATAATGATGATTATTTATAAATCGTTTAATCGTTAAAAGAAAAATACATGCGAACGGGCCGAACCGTCATTTCCTAATTAATGTGTATTTGTATTTAATATATGATATATTAAATACACATTAATAAATAGTCAAATAAAGGTATTTGACATATATCATCAATATATGTATTTGAGATATTTAAAGTAATATAATACATATATTTGATATATTTGTATTTAATTAATTATTTATTATTTAATTGTTAAATGATTAATATAATTAAAAATATAAATATATCACCAAATGATAAAGTTAGGAAATGATTATAAATGTAAATGTTTGACTTTACATTAAAGGAAAATGTTGTCAAATTGATTTTGACTTCTTAAGATATTGTCAAAATTGTTTGAAAAATAAAAATATCTTTTTCCTTTATTTTCTATTAAATTCGGCCATACACTTAAAATATAATAGTTATATTTTTCTAAGTTGCATTTGTTGACTAAATTAAATATCTTTAAAGTTGTTTTAGATATTTAACCAAGTTGAACAAATGAAAGACAATGAAGATGAAATTAATATCTTGTAATTTGCCTTACCAATTTCGGCCAAGGGCTTTTTCCAAGCTTGTATATATTGTTTTCATTTCATTTTCTTTTTAACCTAATTCAATTCACTTTAACCAAAAACTCCATTAAGGAAGGCAAAGAATGCTAGAGAGAAAAGAAAGAAAAATCAAGAAAAGCTTGGAAAATAGTAAGTAGTTTCCAACCTTCCATTAGAGAGTAATGTTGTTCCTCTTGTTGTGGGCAACATCTTGTGATGTTCTTGAGTTTTTCTATTCTTTATTATTTGTGTTTTTGATGGATAAAAGTTTGGTGAAGTGTTGAGCATGTATAATAGAGAAAGCTGTGACTAGTGTAGTTATAAGTATTCTTTTATGGTTTTGGAAACTTTGTTGCTAATCTAGAGTTGTTGACCCACTCTTAGATGACCTAGATTTGATCTTGAGTTGTTTCATTGTGTTGAGACTTTGATTGGATGGAAGAAACATGATAAAATATTGATTTAACCAATTTGGTCTAATTTGTCCAATTTGAAGAAATTGAAAAATTAGGGTTCATGACCAATTCCAAATTTGGGGATTTTCATATATGTTGTGCATTTGGATGTGTATATGATGCATATAAAGTTTCATGTTCATTGGATTACATCTTGATGTGTTTGATGCATGAAATGACAAAGTGCACACTTTGGCACCAAGGTGGTGCATTCGGCCAAGTTGGAAATTTTGGGGATTTGGTTGATTTTGGTGTTTTGATGTTTTGAACATGCTAAGTTCATCTTAGAAATGATTTAGAATCATTCAAAATTGATTAGATCAATTTCGGACTAAAATGGACAAAATACCAAGTGTAAGGGCAATTCGGTAAATTCACTTAAATATGATTTATTGAATTTTATTTCATAATTTGATTATTGGATAATTAAATAAATATGTTTATTTAATTAATCCGAAAAAAAATTTTGAAATCGGAAAATACGATTTTCCACCGCTTCCGCTGCGTTACCGGATTCTACCCCTAAAACCCCTACAAAATGGTATCAGAGCGAGTTTGATTCTAGGCCTCCATAAATGATTAGCTTATTTTATTCAATGTTTAATCATGTTTTCTTGACTTTATACATGCGTGTTATAATCTAATTTGATTAGATTTAGGGTGTATGACACTTAATGGAATATCCCCGCTTAATAAGGTTTTAAAAGTAACTAGTATTTGGAATACTTGTTTCTTGGTCCGTCTTGTCTATACGGTTTATAAATATCTTTTTGTTGACTACATCCGAGACCGTGCCTCTGCTGTGAGGATGTAGCTGATAGAAATTTATTTATGCCGAATGTATATTAGATACTAGATAAATTCAAGCGAAAGCGGAATCCTGAACGTGCCATAGCTGTCAGGGTTACGCAAGTAACTTGAGTTTATCATTGACAAGTTTAACCTTGGTACGTCTCCTTGTGGGCCTGCCTTCACAGCACAGCGACAAGAAACGACCAGGACCGGAACCTCGGAGTCACTAGTGAGTGATTGACAATTAGTTGTCTACCTGTGAATATACGTAGGCGAGACCGTGCCTCTGCTGTGAGTCGAAATATATTCATGGGGTCCTCTTCCCATTATGGAATTTGATTTAATTATTGAATTCTCGTTTTTCCGTTGGGGATTACGGTATTACGTAAAATAATGGGAGGCACTGCTAAGTTTAAAATATTCCATAACTTAGGCAGTGTATGTTATTATGGAAATTGCCGCTTGTTTGTTTCCTTATTCTATTGTTTATATAGAATTAAACTTTTATTTACTGCACACATATTATGATATGTTATCTGACTAGACTCTTGGTTGCAGTTATTCTAGAATAGGTTCTAGATACTAATAGACTAGGATATTATTAGATTAGTCTAAACCATCGGGAACTGTTGTTCCAATTTTCTTGAAAAATAAAGATGGTTAATGACTTAGTTTCTAAGTCACGATAGATAATCTAGATAGATATCCCCTTTAGGATATAATACTTTAGAGACAATAGTTTCTTATGCAGTAAGAATTGACTTGAATTAGTTCATGTCTCGAGATTCTTGACTGGCATTAAGAAAGCCCCATTAGGTTTTTGTTTATCTAGTAATGACATTTTTAAGCTTTAATTACCTTTAGAGGTAATGTGTCTGACACAATTTGCTAATCAATTATTTGCAATTGTTGTGAATAGTTGAATGCAAATAGTAAAGCTAAAGAAAGGAGATGTGTATAGTTGTGTATAGAAAATATTGATTTTCACAAATACAACAACTATAGGTATTGGATACCAGATCTCCCGTCTAGTTATTTGAAATATTAATTAACGATTGTTTTGATATTTGATATCGGAACTTGCGACTATTGGATAGTCACTTGTTCTTTATAAACAATTGTTACATATTTTATAATAACTAGTTTGTCATTGACGTAGAGATAAACATTAAGAAAAATTATTCGGTAAAGTAAATAATTTAGAACGGTGCTTTATGGGTTTAATCACTTAGCATTGGATGCTTATTCCGTATGGTGAAGGATGATTTGATACTAGATCACACCACATCCTTATCCATTTATGAATATTGTATTCAGGAAAGTGATTAAGATCTCGTTTAATCCAATGATTGTCATTGGACCACCAGATTTATTTAAATGATACATTGGATGTATGTAGTTTAATGAATAATAATTGCTTAAGGTAGTTTTCTATACTTCGTAACTTAGTTGATGAATTGTCATAACTTAGTTATGTGTTTCTGAAGGAACACATATTGAAAGTCTTGAAAGTATCAAGTACTTTCAATCCGTTCTGATGAAACGTAGATTGAACATTTTTTACTTGTTCAAATATATTCAATCTAAAGGTTTTTAGAGAATTCTATCCTCAAAATTCATAACATGTCTTTGAACTGTTCAAAGATCTTTGATACGATCAAACGTATGAATTTAAAGCAATTAAAACTAAGGTTTTTAGTGAATATGATTCATATTCAATATTATTCTTCCATGATTCCATCTTGATGGAATTGAGTAGTGGGAGCAATCGATCTTATATGATTTGGTTCGTTTGATATTGAATGTTACCGAATTAGTTTCAATACTCTTGGGGTTACTCCCTAAAACACTAATTCGTCTCTTTATTAATGTTCCATTATTTTCTACAGTTGCATATAGATATGTTATAGGTAGAAAATTTGAATCTTGAAAAGTTTGAGATTTCAATCTTTCTTTTATATAATAGTTATATAATGGAAATTACTTACACCTCGGAGGTATAAGTAAAAGTTTATCGTTTATTCTGTTTAATAGAATATTGTATTCTATTTAATAGAATATCTTTCCTACGATTCTAAGTAATAAAATCGTTTTATTACTTGGTGTGTAACATCAGATGTTAACTATTGTAGAAAAGACTTGACTTATTGAAGTCAAATGTGAGAATGATAAATTATAAATGGAACCACGTAATTAATAAGATGAAACAACCCTTATACATCTTCCGTACAAGTCCAATAGGATAACAGAATCATTCACGAGTATTTGATACTTAATGGTTCCGTTGTTTTCTTATTGAAGAAAAATTATCCTATAACTTGTAATGGAAGCGATATTTGATATCGATTCTGGAAGTTCACCATTGAACCTTAGATCTAAGATTGTTCATAGCTTACTACGATCAAGTTTGAACTTGATTAAGCTTTCATTATGAATTAGTTCATGATATGTGCTAATTGTTTGCGCAACGAAAGCATTGTGAGCTTATTAAAGGTTTGACCTTACAGTATGACAGTGAGAAAAGTTGTACTCAACAATCTATTGTAGATTCTGAGAAAACTTATCTCTAGTCACACTAAATGAACAATTAAAGATATATTGGTTAATGTTGATAATAAACTGTATATTTTAGCTAAAGAATGCAAAGTAGCGTTTTTGGATGACTTATTCAGATAAGAGATCAGTTGTGATTTCCTTATTTGAAGAGTTCATTCTGAAATAGCCCTAGAGTTTGTGTTCTGCTGAGATCGCAGTTTAGTGTGCTAGCTTACAGAGCCTATTGTAGACTCAGATAAGTCTTCCAGAAATATGTGTTCTATATTTTTGATATCGTCAAATTGTCTGATCTTGTCAAAGTATATAGAATACATATGTGATAAAAGGGTTAGTGGGAGCGTACATATTACTTTCTAGTGTTAAATATCTTAACGACATTGTCATTATTATAGTAATAATGAGATGTTTGTGAGGTAAAAGATTTACCTAAGTCTTCTTTACTCCGTGAAAGTAGTGGGAGTAGTCTCTGTTATATTTGATATAAAGTTTTATATAAGATATAAAAACAAGAGACTTGTGAGATACTCATATTATTCGTACATTAGATATGATCTAATAAAGGACATAACAAGGCTATCTGTATGACAGTTAGTATAACTGTTCGACAGTTATTGTATGTCTTATACATAGTATTCATCTTTCGTAAGGATGATTCTTTTTCGAAAGAAATATTGATTAGAATGTCTAAACAATATTATGTATCATTTGATGATGACATAATGAATACTTTATTATGTGCGATTATCGATGTCGATTTAATCGTAATTGTTACGAGTTATTTTGACATCCTATAGACCATATGATGGATCTTGAAACACGTTCTTTGTGATCTTTGAGATATTAAGAACGAGTTTCTAATTCATGGAGAATATAATCTACAACCATTGGGTCATATTAGTTTTGAGACTAATTATGACGTTAGACAGTCTACGTCATAAAGAGTCAGAAAAGATGCAGTGGGAGTGTCACGAAGGATTCTACTTTTATAGTGGAATTAAATGCAACTTATAAAGTATTGACTTATGAAGTTGCATAGTGACTACTTATAAAATAGAAGTTTTGAATTGTTATTGTGCTTGCGGTTGTCTTCATAGTATTTTGATGAGCGGAAAATATATCAATATTTACCGCCCCTTTGACTTAATATTTTGTTTAGTTTCTCGGGTTTGATGAATGTTTTGGATGTGGTTTAGTTTATTTTGCAGATAAAATAATATCGGGACTCAATGAAAGCATTTAGGACGAATGTGGATCAAATAAGGGCAATTATTGGACTTGATATATTAATTTTGGAGATTGGAAATTTGAAAGGGCGTTTTGACGAAGTGCAGTTTTTGGAAATTCCAGTTTTGCACATCTGTCGTATGTTGGGCATAACGTTTTACGCAGATATCGGATTGAGCTGATTCAAGTGCCAGATTAAAGAAGACTCAAAGATCTACAACTTTGAAAGAGAAAATATTTTCGAATTATGAAGAGATCATGAACCGAAATTGATGAACCATCCAGAAGTGTGTGGAGTGTAATTATTAAAAGTCATATCAATCATTTTCAAAGCAAAATATTAATTAATTAATAATTAATAAAAATTATCAAATCAACACCAAACAAGATAAGAAATTCTTGGAGCAATTATGGATTGGTGGAGTAATTAGTGGAGAAATTAATAATGTAATTGGTGGAGAAATTGATTGATGATTTGATGGTGGCAAAATTTTGCCTATAAATACCAAGCCATTTCATTTGTAAAATATATACT